>SMSQ01001720.1:0-48825 GCA_019453375.1 Ctenoplectra terminalis | reverse complement strand
ACCAATTTGTAGCTAGACCCAAAGAAATAAAAATGATAGGTGTTCTAAAAACAAGTCACAAAAATATTTATGTTACGAACCTATTTCAAAATACACAGAAATGTTAACACTGGTACGTCCTGACAAATATCTTTCTCATATAAAAAAAATCAACAGTTGCCACAATAACGGTGCAAACGCGGACATGTTTCAGTCAGCCATTTCGTTTCCCAACAACGGCGCTGTCTTAAATTTATCTAGAAACGGTTAAGTTTCACAGAGAAATTGTGTCAACGATATCAACCATGAAATCGTTGACAATAGGAGTATCTGACGGTTTAAAATGGACAATTGATTTTGGACACACAACGGCCTGATCATAAACCAAGTTTATGGTTATTGCTAGGAAGTGGTCTGACGATGAGCACTCGATCCCTTGCTTCTGAGTCGGGGGATCCATTCAATCCTAACTGCATTCTAGATATAACCAACTAATCTAAATTTGGCCGATCTAACTGAATCAAGGTCTCACCAGACCAAAGGGTCGTCATCTTAACGCCCTGAACAGCGGACTTGGCCTGGCTTGCATTGAAATTAAATGATACAATCAACGTCGCCCGATCCTAGTTCGTCTAACGCGTTTAATATTTCTGGTACGGTTAGCAGATACACTGCTGGCTAAAATTTTGGAATCCCTTGCTAGCTTATTGTCAATTCACAATTAACCCCTTGGCTTACCATTTCTTCGATCTTCGTGCATATTAGCAATAGTTATTCACAAACGCAAAGTATTGAAATATTACATGTATTTTGTATTTCCTAAGAATGAGATTTTCTTAGCCTCTTTTGAAGGGCCTCGCTTGTTTACGTTTATACTCCATTCAACGAGACGAGTCACCAAGTATAAACACGAGCACGTGAACAGGGCAGGGCCGATTTACGGGTTCTAGATGGCCACATCACATCGTAGGATCCGAACCTTGCCTGGAAAACTCCTCGGCAAGGGACCACCATAACTTGGCCCTGAGTTGTAACATGTGACAGCCAATGACCGTAGTCGCAGAGCCGATCACGTGAAAAGCGAGGCAGTTTTTTGTTTTTACATAGTGACTATCTCCAATGCCAATAGTATAGACCAGTGGTCGGCAAACTTATTAGCCAAAGAGCCAAATATGAACATTACAACAATTTAAAAAAATATTTCAAATATATTTTTTTCTAAAGCCACCGGTACAAAATTATTATCATTATTAAATAGATGAAAATAAAAATTAAAAAAAATCTTTTTAAAAAATACAATTTTATTAATATACGAGCCGTTCGTGCACAGATTGATTAACTCCATTTTTTGAAACATCTTAAATTTAAGTGTTAAAGCATTTGGTATAGTCATAACTTTTTATTAATATTATTGCGCCCATATTATATTATTAATATTATTGCGCCCATATTATATTATTAATATTATTGCGCCCATATTATATTATTAATATTATTGCGCCTTCCGTGGATATTTGTGCCAGAGCCGCACTTAAGGAGCCAAAGAGCAACACGCGGCTTTGCAGCCGCACTTTGCCGACCACTGGTATAGACCACCCCATGCTTCGGTTCATTCGGTTTTTCTTCAGTCTTTCTCCATATTCTTTAACCCATTCGCTGCCAAGCCTAAATTGTATGAAGTCATTCCCATTGCCATTTATATTTTGAGTGTTATTGTTTACCAAAGGTCACAAAAAATTTGCCAATTCAAAAGCCTGCATGTTATAACATATTTAAAGTAGGACGAGTATACTCGTCCTTGGCAGCGAATGGGTTATGTTTCAGAAGAATAAATAGTAAAGTTTTCCTCCAGGAAATCGGAATTTTATTCCTTATAAAGCTATTCATATAAGCGCGCATATCAAATGCGTGTACTGCGTAAAATGCATCGCACTAAAAGGGTTAATACGCAAAATGTGTCGGACCAGTATTTGGTTTCTAATTCCCATTCGGTAGGAAGGTATTCCCAAGCATCATGACACTAAGCCTAAACCGAGCATGCAACCTAGACCAGTCGAGACGTAACGTGTTTTGCGGGTACACTTTTGTTATTTATGCAACCAGCGGGGCTCATTATGCGACTCGCTGGCAAATGTATTCATGAACGGAGCGCGTTAAGGTACGCGAGGTAGCCGCATGCTGCAAGTGCGAGGTCTCGTCCAGGAAAATCGCATGCAGCGTAACGTATCACGGTTGTCAGTCATATTAATAGGGGCGTTAATGAAGCCGGCAGCTTGATGGAACTATGCTAAATAACACGCTGTTCGAAGCTTGAAACATCTGGCAAGTGGAACATGCTCCATCATCCGATTCAAAGTACTGCATAATAAATCCATATTTACCAGTCCGAAGGGCTTTTTGCGTGATTATGGATTAAATGAATGCTCGTTGATTTTTAATACCTGGCTGAACATTTTGGTCGACGTCTATGGTCTTCGTATGGTCTTTGTATGGTCTTCGTATGCTCGTTTCAAATTCAATTTAATTAATACTAGATTTACAAGCATCGATTAGATCGAATGCAGTTTATTTTATTTTAAATCATAGATTTTTATTAACAGAAATTTATTTATTCCATTTTTCTCATATAAATTCTATTTTGACTGTACCTTTTTTTAGCACGTGTACGTACTTTTAATTTTATTTTAAATCATAGATTTCTATTTTAAATCATAGATTTTTATTTTAAATCATAGATTTTTATTTTAAATCATTGATTTTTATTAACAGAGATTTATTTACCCATTTTTCTCATATAAATTCTATTTTTACTGTACCTTTTTAGCACGTATACGTACTTATTATACTTAATCAAAGTGGTCAAAATGACGCATTTGTAATCTTTTATACAAATTTTATAAATCAATTATGCTGTTTTTGAGGATATTTTCCATGATTTTATGTTAAAAATATAGCTAAAGCTTTGTCTCCTTTACATTACACATTTTTTTTATACACTTTCCATTTTAATTTCTTCGATAGAAATAAGTATATTTTAATCACCGGTAGTTCTATTCTTAAACATAAAATCTGAAATCCATTAGATTAACGGATTCCACAAATCTAGTGTTAATATTCTATGAAGCTGCACAGAGATCAATTTCCATTAATATGCAACAACAAATTCATTTCGACATAATTACTCTCTTATCGTGCGCAAACAATTTAATTATAAGTCCTCGTCGGGTACAACTTAAGACGATAATATTACCAAGAGAAACAGTTTAATTAATCTGAATCCGTGTCATCCTTGAATTTCATTTGATCTTACGGGTCTCGCGTAATCGTCGCTCCGTGGACGAATTTTCTAATTAAAAGAGTCACAAACGCTGGCCATCGGTGTCGTTAGCACAGAAACTTGCGCATTGTCGAATTTCAAGCTAACTAAGCTTCAGTGACGCTGCAGCTTGTTACCGGACATGAAAACATTTAAATTGAAATAGAATCAGTGTTCGTAACTGCGATCACCGCGTGCATGAGATCCTTTTTAAAAAAAAAAAAAACCGCTGTTCACATGTTTCGAAAGTTTGTAAAACTGCTTTGTGCGCCTAAAACGCTGAAATAAAACGAATATGCGGAAAGGAAAAACAAAAAGGTAATTCCAATGATGCGGGTTACAGTCGTTTGCTTTAAAGCAAACTTGTGTCGGATTAATTAAAACTTATTTACAGAATTTTATTTTTTAATTCTTGTTTAGATTTATTTAAAATGTGCGATTTGGTGTGTACAGGATAACTCCATGAATTTTTTTTTTTTTGGGGGGTTTTTTATTACCTTCAGGCTGAGTTACATTGATGACTTAATTTTATGTAGGCTATGGATCGTTTTGTTTCTCAGTTTTTTTTCATTCGTGCATAGGTACAGTAGAGTTCCGGTAATTTATTGCTTAGAATTGCTGAAATTTTTTAATTGGAATAAATTTGTTGCTTTAAAGGAAAATGAAAAAAGAAAAGGGAAAGAATATGGAAACGTGTGAACGCTGTTATTATCGATTCGAGAAAAAAACTGAACTGGCTGATATACAAAAATTAATTGATTTTCGAATCTTAACGCGTTAAACGCTATGTCAGTTCTTGCGGACTTGAGAATTTTTTTGAGAATCAACACAATCAATTAAAAACAAAATAATATCTTACAATTCGTTATTCGACAGCATCGACTTAAAAAAATATCTTACAATTCATTATTAAACAGTATCAATTTAAAAAAATAATATCTTACAAATCATTATTCAACAATATCAATTTTAAACAAATAATATCTTACAAGTCATTATTCAACAATATCAATTTAAAAAAAATAACATCTTACAATTTATCATTTAACAGTATCAATTTAAAAAAAAATATATCTTACAATTCGTTATTCAACAGTATCAATTTAAAAAAAATATCTTACAATTTATCATTTAGCAGTATCAATTAAAAAAAAAAAAATATCTTACAATTCGTTATTCAACAGTATCAATTAAAAAAAATATTTTACAATTCATTATTCCACAGTATCAATTAAAAATAATATCTTACAATTCGTTATTCAACAGTATCGATTAAAAAAAATATTTTACAATTCATTATTCCACAGTATCAATTAAAAATTATATCTTACAATTCGTTATTCAACAGTATCAGTTAAAAAAAAAAAATATCTCACAATTCATTATTCCACAGTATCAATTAAAAAAAAAAAATCTTACAATATACTAATGGCTTAAACAAGAATACGACTTTGATTTGCAGGCTTTTACAATCTTCTTCTTAAAGTCTTCCCTACTCGTCCACCAAATGTCTGAATTCGTATCATGTAATACAGTCTAATGCAACATTTAATACCCTTAACGCGTTAAACTCGCTAATTCCTCAACATCCGGTGCAACAGTTCGTACGAATACAAAGGATAAAATTCGCTTGAAAGATCAACGTGTTCCCGCGAATTTGTGCTGCATCTAATAAACAGCACACGCACGGTACAGCTATCTTGCATAAGAATTCATTTGTTTGATTGGTCGCGCGTATACGCGCAAACGACAGTTCGACAGAACTCGCGACCACTGAAACCGTAGCCTAGTTTCATATCCGTAGGTATTACGCGAGTCCTAAAGGGAAGCGAGTTCGAAACGAATTCGAGTCTCTCGAGTAGAGAGCTCAGATGTTTCAATGAAAATGTAATCTGTAGCGGGAGTATACTTATCAAGTGGAACGCTTTCCTCGAGGAGAATACCGTCACCTCAGGAACTTCTAACATGTTCCTCGGAATTGGACGTTCTATAGGTTCCATGTTATATTGGAGCGTATGTACTTCGTCGTGCAAAATGCACAGAGCTGTATTCAATCTTTTGTTACAAATTGCAGGTGCATGCTGTATCATATTCGAACATCCCTGTTTAAATATAATTAATCAAATTAACTCTGCACTTGTGCAAAACATTTTTTATTTTTTTTTTAAATTGAGGTTTGTCGTCGCATTGTCAGATCATTAATATTAAATTAGATATTTGTATTTTGTGGTATAGATTTTATGACGTTCTTTGTATCGGTGCAAGAAATTTCAGATTTCTTTTTATTAGTCCCTTGTCTTACGATTTTTTAGTATCCATACAAGTTAGTAATAGATATTTATTCTTTTAACGCTGTGTCAAATTTAAGGCACTCAAATATTGTAGGTATCTACCAAATTGTAGAACAATATCTCCCAATTTTTATACCGTTTTAAATTAGAACTATGTTACAGCAGATAAAAATTACCGTTTTTTTTTATAATTCTTTTTCTTCAAAAATTTCTCTAAAAGTAGCTAAACAACTTTAGAATTCTCTTTTAAATTTTAAACTGCACACTATTTAAGTATCTTTAAAGAATTACCTACGTTTATAAAATCGCGTTGTATCAAAATTCTGTTCTCAGAATACCAACCTATGGGATATTATCTAATTTTTGTATGTCTTTTTTTTTTATAATTTTTTTTCTTCAAAAATTTCTCTAAGAGTAACTAAACAACTTTACAATTCTATTTTAAATTTTAAACTGCACGCTATTAAAATATCTCTAAACAATTACCTATGTTTATAAAATCGCGTTGTATTGTTATTGTGTTCTCAGAATATCAAACTATGGGATATTATCTCATTTTTGTACCGTGTTAAAAAGTGTTATAGCAAGTAACCAATACCTTTTTTTTTTTATAATTCTGTTTCTTCAAAAATTTCTCTAATAGTAGCTAAACAACTTTACAATTCTCTTTTAAATTTCAAACTGCACACTATTAAAGTATCTCTAAACAATTATCTATGTTTATGAAATCGCGTTGTATCAATATTCTGTTCTCAGAATACCAAATTATAGAACAGTATCTCGCAATTTGCATACCTTCTTAAATCAGGTAACCCATACCCACTTTTTGTACAATTCCCTTAAAATTTCCCCAAAAGTAATTATACAACTTTACAATTCTGGTTCAAACTTCGAACCACACGCTACTTGAGGCTTCATAAGTATTACCTATGTTTATTAAATCGCGTTATATCAAAACCGCGTTATAGAAACGTTGTCTGTACATCAAAGGAAACGATTTGCTCGAGGAAAATCCCATCACCTCGAGAATTTCTAACATGATCCTCGAAATTGATCGCTCTATAAGTTCCACGTTATATTACAGCGCACTCGTCGTACAAAATTCACGCGTTCACCTGTGAAATCAGAGTTGCGAGGATTTGGCGAGCATCCAAATGTGTTTCAGCGTTAAATACCTCTAATGACGCATATCGAGCGAATACGTCGCGTGTTTCGAGAACCGTGAACATTTCCATCCCGTGAATAGGGAAATTTTTTTTTTTCTATCATTATGATGCGATATTCGAAGATCAAAAGCTCGCTGCCGAGTATCAGTTCATTGAAGTGGCACGTCTGGAATTTAATCACATCATGCTTCAGCGTAGATTCGTTTGTTAATTTATTTCATTATCCAGTCGGTGAGAATGTACATCGAAACGAGTCGCGTTTAATACGCAGGAGGCGTGTTATTAAAAAACTTACATTTCGAATAATTATTTTAGCAATAATTTTAAAAAATGCTATGCTACTCTTATATCTTCCGTTGCAAAGCATTCGCGTTTTCTTCTCTACTTTGCATAATTTACTTTAATGATTCAAAGGGTGGAAGTAATTCGTTTTGAATGAACATTTTTTTTTTTTTCAAATGTTCCTCGCTTTTTAAAGTTCTAAGGAATTCGTTGTCTCTTTGAAGGTTGGTAAAATGTATTTATGCGAAGAGAACAGAGGTAAAAATGATGAATTAACGAAGTAAGAAATAGAAATTGTCCCCCGTAAGTTTTCGAAATAACATTCGCGAAAGATTCACAAACCTGTTATTTCCTCTTTTAGTTACGTTAATACATTAACAATGAAAGTTTGCTTTTATAAATCTTACTGTAAGATAAAATTGTGTTGGAAGAAATTCTTACTTTAATTAAATTCAAACTATTAAAATAATAGCAAATTAATCTTCATTTTTAACACAATCGAATTTTTATTTCATTTAGAAATTTCCCAATTTTGATAGAAATATAAGAGAGCTATCGTCAATAACTTCTTTCTTTTAATTCTATTCTATAAATATTAAATATCCACTTTTATCAGAATTTAGAATATTCTTTACTCAAACGAAGTCAAAACTATTAAAATAATAGCAAATTAATCTTCATTTTTATCCCAATCGAATTTTCATTTCATTTACAAATTTCCTAATTTTCATAAAAATACAAGAAAGCTACTATCAATAGTTTCCTTATTTTAATTCTATTATATAAATATTAAATACGCATTTTTATCAGAATTAACAATTTCCTTTACTCAAACGAAATTCAAACTATTAAAATAATAGCAAATTAATCTTCATTTTTATCCCAATCGAATTTTCATTTCATTTACAAATTCCCTAATTTTCATAAAAATACAAGAAAGCAACTATCAACAGTTTCCTTCTTTTAACTCTCTTATACAAATATCAAACGCCCACTTTTATCAGAATTAACAATTACCTTTACCCAAACAAAATGACTTTAAAATCGCAAACAATTTGCGCCCCTCTCAAGGATTAAAAATCCTACTCACTCAAGCAGACCAAAAATTATCACAGTACTTCCAATATCAATCCCCGAGAAATAAAATACGAGATACTTCACCACAAATAAAACACCCCTGTCCCATTTAACGAAACACCAACCACCCTCCACAAAACAAAAGAAACGACGTTACCGTTACAACACAAGCTCACTGACCAGCACTCGAACAGCGCGAGTCCCTCGAATTCACCAAAGACTTTCCAATAGCCATCCTTACGCAACACCGGCGCATTGTTCCTCGCATACCTTGGCAGTCGGCAAACTTCTTTCCACGAATTCGAGCACGGCGGTGCGGTCCTCGAAGTAATGAGCTCAAAAAATTTCACGAATCGCTCTCACCGTCCAATTGGGCCGCGCAATTACTTCCGTTTAAGGAATACCGTGGTTAGAATTTTGCGAGCGGCATTACGCCGTTGTTACGGGCCATTTTGGGCACGGTTCGTACGTAGGAATGCGAGCAGAGACCCCGAAACCTAACCCGAACATCGTGGATGAATTGCACGACCGAGAACCAGGGTGGGGTTAAACGACAAGGGAAGAAATGGGCTAGGAGGAACGGTGGGATAAATGTGGTACGGGTATTGCGAGGGCTTAGGTCCTGGCTGTGACCCAATATGTATGTCTTCATAATCTCGCGACTTAGTGAGAAAGAAAAGGTGGAAGGTGGTCGATATCGGTGCGCGCTAGGGCTTGGGACAGAAACTGCAACTTCTGTACCATTGCTCTCCCTATTGCCATCTGCGACTTGCTGATGGCGTCGTGTTCAATATGTTACCAGCGAATATCGATCGATCCGATCGGCCGAGCCGGCGGTTTCCGTTAGTTCGATGAAGTTACGAAATATTTGATGCGACGACAGAATGGGAACCAACCGGTAGAAACTTACAATGGTTGCATAAGTGGTTCGCATTTAGCAACCGTCAAACCTCTTGGAACTGACGCGAAGTTCGCGGCAGGAACTACCCATCCGAGGTAATTTCTTACCCCCTTGATTTTCGGAAGAGATGCTTCTTCAGAGATGCGCTGTCGGTTGGAAAATTGTTGTGCCTCTGCAGCGCTGTGCGACCCAGAAGCCAGACGAGTTGGATCGTTTTGTTGTGACGCTGGAAAAATGGATATTTGTATCTTCGTTTTTGGTTTTTTTTTTGGTATGTTTGGTTGTTGTTTATGGAATGTTCAATTTTGTGTTATTATGTGCGTAGAAATATGTTACCACAATTTATGAAGTTACGGACTGTTAACACTTTACCGACCGGTTCATTCTAGCGCGGATACATGGCTAACACCGGCTCGGTTTTGGCTATCGCGCGGAAATATAAACTCTTATTCTTGCAACTTTGTTTTTAAATCGAAATTCGCGAGAGTGCTTGGTATATCGTTTCTCTTATTGTAGGCTAATTAAATTGAATAAAGTTTTTAATTTTCATAATATTAGTATTAAACAGCAAGCGGTAGATAAACGTTGACTGTAAAAAGCCGATTAATAGGCTCCCGATTGGTAAAGTGTTAAGAATCTTCGATATTGAAATATGATAATGCTAAAAAGTTGAATTTGGTGCTGTGGTAGGTGAACCATAAAAAGTTACGTAGAATCTCAGAAATATGTGTAACACGTTACAGTAATTTTTTGTTTAGTACAACTTATTCCCTATTCGAAGTTACACGAATCTAATACCAACTAACAATACCTTTTCTTTATTAGATACAGTAATTTCTGACTTAATTCAAGTTAAATGTTACAACTTAATATTAACCCTTTCGCTACGAAAGACGCAGCGAATTAAGACTATATATACATCCTCAGAAATGAAGTTAAAATTTGTTAAAATTGTGCATGGAGATTTTCTGTAGCACTGAATTATTTTTATTTTCATTTACATGTGTTATATCATAATTCATTGTACAATGTGNAGCCAGACGAGTTGGATCGTTTTGTTGTGACGCTGGAAAAATGGATATTTGTATCTTCGTTTTTGGTTTTTTTTTTGGTATGTTTGGTTGTTGTTTATGGAATGTTCAATTTTGTGTTATTATGTGCGTAGAAATATGTTACCACAATTTATGAAGTTACGGACTGTTAACACTTTACCGACCGGTTCATTCTAGCGCGGATACATGGCTAACACCGGCTCGGTTTTGGCTATCGCGCGGAAATATAAACTCTTATTCTTGCAACTTTGTTTTTAAATCGAAATTCGCGAGAGTGCTTGGTATATCGTTTCTCTTATTGTAGGCTAATTAAATTGAATAAAGTTTTTAATTTTCATAATATTAGTATTAAACAGCAAGCGGTAGATAAACGTTGACTGTAAAAAGCCGATTAATAGGCTCTCGATTGGTAAAGTGTTAAGAATCTTCGATATTGAAATATGATAATGCTAAAAAGTTGAATTTGGTGCTGTGGTAGGTGAACCATAAAAAGTTACGTAGAATCTCAGAAATATGTGTAACACGTTACAGTAATTTTTTGTTTAGTACAACTTATTCCCTATTCGAAGTTACACGAATCTAATACCAACTAACAATACCTTTTCTTTATTAGATACAGTAATTTCTGACTTAATTCAAGTTAAATGTTACAACTTAATATTAACCCTTTCGCTACGAAAGACGCAGCGAATTAAGACTATATATACATCCTCAGAAATGAAGTTAAAATTTGTTAAAATTGTGCATGGAGATTTTCTGTAGCACTGAATTATTTTTATTTTCATTTACATGTGTTATATCATAATTCATTGTACAATGTGTCTACAATGTACCTGATTTTAATATCCATGTTTGTGTTACGTTAATAAAAACTGTATTGATCTGTATACGAATAACGCTTTCGGTCTTTGGAGCACCGTAGCGAAAGGGTTAAACGGCAGTTATTGTATATGAGTTTAAAACTCGAAGCTGGTTCGATTGAACATGATTGATAAATGGTGAACCGTTTTGAAATAAAAAGAAAGAGCAATAAACTGTAGTGGACTAAGGGTGTCAGGATTACTAAATAAATGGGTATAGACTAAATTAAACAAAACAAGAGATAGATATATTTGGAAAGAAAGAAATACTAAAATGGCAAAATAATCTTAAGGGCTAATAGGTCATGCATGGTTCGACGGTTTCTAAGCGACTCTGCCTCGTGGCCCGACTTTCCAACGGAAGTCGGGCTTCGCTTGTTTTTAATAGCGCGCGCGGTCCTCCTATATTGATGCACTATAATATTGATGCACTATAAAACAGAAGTATAATTCGAGTGGTCTTTTCGTATGAATTTTAACTACGTCATAATGGGATAGAATTTTCTCGTGATATTAACACTGCTTTTGATAAAAATGAACATTTTGCTTCGCAATTTTTGCATACGTCGAAGACTATTCAGCGCTCAAACGGTTAATAAGTTGTATCAACGTTTCGTGTATTTATTCCTGGTATATGCAATTGTGAACAATTAATTGTTATGCATGTAGCAGTCGATCGATGTGTCCAACGACACGGAAGTGCTTAGCATCTCATGGTGACCACAGACAATTCGGTCTTCCGAGCCTGACGACCAGTTAGGTATTTGGTCAGCACATTCCTTAATAGCATCCCACGGAAAATTGAATTGTCCGAATCGTCAGCGATCGGCTGAACAAGGATATCATTGCGGTGATCCTTTTCGCATGAGCATGTAGAATGTAGATATCTCGTATTAGTGAATTCCAGCAGATAATGTCAGCAAAAATAGTGATATTGAGAAAGTAATGAAGATTAATTTGTATCTTTAATTGGAATATTTACTTCTGTTACACTGTTACACTATAGAGTGTAAATTTTTATAGAATACAACAGGTACGAAAAATGTTAACACTTTGCGCTCGGCTGGCGCCGCTACGGCGACATGCATAATTTTCTTCGGAGATTATGTTTTATTTATTTTAATTAGATTCTATATTTTCATCAATTCAAACAATTCTTTCATCTTAAAATAAAAGTCATTTTCTATTTTTCTTTGCGAAAGAAGATTTATTTATTAGGAAATTTATTAAGGAATTTGTTTAATAATAAATTGTTACGATCTAAGGAGGGAACCCAGTTTTTAGGAGATCGCTATACTTTGTTAGAGAATAAAGTTTCGTTGCAACAGGCGAGCATAAAATGTGGGTAGAAATAGGTTACCACAATTTACGAAGTTAGAGACTGTTAATAATCTTCGATATTGAAATATGATAATGCTAAAAAGTTAAATTTGGTGCTGTGGTAGGTGAACCGTAAAAAGTTACTTAGAATCTCAGAAATATGTGTAACACGTTATACTAATTTTTTTTTTTTTTTAGTACAACTTATTCCCTATTCGGAATTACGTGAATCTAATACCAACTAACAATACCTTTACTTTATCAGATGAAGCGTTATTTTTTGAAATTTATATTATATTGGGTCCTAGAAAGCCACGACGTCTAGAAGATTCTTTCTAGAAGATTCACAATAGACTCTTTCACTTCTGATGTGCATTGCGGATGATTCGTCCACGATGAATGTGAAAGATGAACTTAAACCTACACAAAACTATAATGCAAATACCCCTAAGTAGAACGAAATACACAAAAATATAAATTCATACGATCAACATAGAAGCATGATCTTCACACGAATGCCAGACAAAAATACTATGATAAAAATTGCATCGTGATGCCTTATTTCAATTACAATATTCTTATATAATACTCCCTCCGGAAATATAGTATACATTTGAAAAAAAATCGTAGATTATCGTGAATATAAAAAACAAATGACAATATTCATTATATTATTATAGTATATATTAAAAGTAATATAACCTAATATAATTGACACGTGTCGTGTTCTTCTTGGTTTAAAACTTAACGATCAAAGATCAGTTTTTTTTATGATAAATAAAATTGGTACCGCTGCAAAATCAATATGGAAAATTCCAAAGAAGAATTGATAAACTTAAAAAGAAGAGATTCGAAATATAAACAATTGACCACGGATCAACGCGATGGTATCTTAGAAAAATGATTACAGCACATGAAAGAGAACAAGTTAAAACACGGTGACTACCTGGAAAATATTTACGTTCCAAAGAAGCGTACAATAAGGCCAAATCATATTTTAATTAAATTTACGGAGTATTGTAACAAAATTATTCTTTTTTAATTATAGTTTTTCTAAAGAAGTTAATATAATATACTTGTCGTGTTAATTTTTAGTTTTATTGTATTTTTTTTCCAAATATATACTATATTTCCGGACAACAAAAATCGCGAAATGTATACCATATTTCCGGACGGGGGGAGTATATAATTACAATATAATTAATTATAATATATAATTACAATACAATATAATATAATTACAATATTATTATTTCAATTTCAATTACATAATACATTTCTGTACATTTTAAATAAACCTGAAACAGGTCAAACTATTATGAACAATGCTACACGAGGGTTAAATACGATCGGTTTAAATTGTATCGCGAAAATCTTTATGCGACCGATCTTGGAATAAAGCCTAGCGTCGGTTAAGCGACTGTCGGCACGTCGACCCTTTCGATCAGGTTTGCGGTCGCTGTAACATTGTTTGCAGATGGTCCGACTATCGACTAGACCGCCAAACCCGTTGCGGCTATGCAGGAAGGTTCACCTGCTATGTACGCACGTCACGACCACGAAATGATTTAATTCATTATACCAGCAAGTACTGTAACGCTCGCTGATTGGGATATCAAACATTGATGTCGCACGAGCCCGTTTGTGCGTCGGGTTTGCCGTTTTTTTTTTTTTTTTTATTCCAACGTGTCTCGCCATCCAATTTTCGTTACAATCAAAAGTAACGCGTCCACTGTTCGGATAATTAATTTACGCCTCATCCTCGAGCCGATCGTTTCGTGTTTCCGGCTCTTTCCTCTCGACGGCCGTCAATCACGGGTAATTAAACTCTTTTGAGAGGACCCTGCGCAACGTTTAGGCTTCCGATATCCTTTGTGCGAGGCGAAAGCGAAGTGCACGGGAATAAAAAAAAAAGAAAAAAAAGTCGCGGTAAAAAATTCTCGTTACGCGCGCCGATTAAATTGAAAAGATCGAAACTTATTGGGTCGCGGATCATATTTTCACGGACGAAGCGCAATCGAGTCGGTCGGCGATGCTCTTGCGAGTTAATCGCCGCCGATTAAAATAAGTTCCAAGGGAATAGAGGCAACGCGCGCGAGACGCGAATGGGATTCGAATGTAAATTTGCGGAGCAAATTTCTGCTGCACTTTCTGAAATAATTTCCTCCGCGCTGTACGTGTCAGTGTTCCGTTTATCTCTGCAACCCCTGCTCGAGCTTTTCTATCATTTTGCACGCGCAAACGAATTTTGAACATTTACATTTGCTTTGCCACTGGTTCGTGTTCCTTTTTTTTTTTTTTTTTTTTTTTTTTTTTTTGAATGTGCAAGTGATCTCGCGTCTCTGCGTTCGTATTTTCAAAGAGCACATTTGCTGCGGTAAAATACCTTCCGTACTAATAAGTATGTAACGAGGGATGTAGTGTATAGGAGCAAAATGTTGAGCTTTTTTTTTTTTTGGTTTAATGGTATTATATATTTAGAGCGATTTTTTTGTTGTGTGCGATGTTTCGTTCGGTTCTCGAGGAATTAAGATTTTTGTGAAATATTTTTATCGCTATTGGTATATATTTTGAAATATTTTTATTGCTATTGGTATATATTTTGAAATATTTTGAAATATTTTGAAGGAGGTGTATCTTTTGATTCTCCATAAGATATTACAATCTCTTAATATTTATTCATTTTTTTTTTTTAATAATTAAAAAAAAAGCACACGACATTAAAAGATTAATCAGTTAAAAGGCTAGCTTGTGTGTTGCAAAAATTTCATGATTCTCTTTTTTATTTTCCTTGTTCAGAGTTTGCAACGTTTATTAAATTTGCGTTCAATTTCAATATTAAATTTTTCATTGGAACGTTCGACGTTCTATTTTTACAAAAAATGTATGCCAGCCGGTTCTACTTTGTTCGTATAATGTTTTTTCTTTCTTCCGTATTACTTCTACTGCGATATATTTTTAAGCACATATGTATAAAACTTCGTCTTAACGCGCGTTAATTCGAATTGCTTAATCCGAAAACTCTTTATGGAATATAAAATTTAAATTTAAAAATAATCTCATCAAATTGAGGAATTAAAATCTGGAAATAGTATCATGAAATTGAGGAATTTCACGTATAACATTTTCTTTAAGTAGATGAGGTTGTGCAAATGACATTTTTTATGTTTTACGTTTCAGTATTTGTTGCTTGCAATAGTGTCTTCTTAAAAATGATATGACCCCTTTTTCCATAAATGGAACGAAACGGAAGGATTTAATCATAATTATCACAATAATATCCTGTTATTTACAAAACATATCTTCCAAACGTTTTAAACAAGAAGCTCCGTTCCACGTTTTTAATTCCTAACATTTCTTTTTATAGTAGAATAAACAGCTGCTTTTACAGTTGCAGAAGGTTGGAAAAAATAGCTTGTTAATTTGATTGGTACAATAGTAATGGTCGTTACTTAGTCTCAGGTTGTAAACCAGGAAGACGTGTAACACATTTTTCCTCTTTCGTAGATTGGTAAAAATTGGTTCTAAGCTTACTTTTTTTTACTCAGTCTTGTAATCTGTACATTGTTTTTAAATTTAATTATTTAAAAACCGTACCTGGTAATTATTATCTTGAGTTTATCATAATTTACTAGGACACTGTTTAATATTACTAAAGTATTAAGGTATATCCCTTTTTTCAAATTTTAGTGGACTGTATACTGTTTTTTATTTCGCAACGATTGCGTGATGTACAAACGTACAAACTATTTGCTTTATTGACGCGTGTCCGCGAAATTCGGTTGTGTCTCGAAATAGTGTCTGCTTGTTAAATATGTTTGATGTTTGAATTTTTAATAATACTAATGTCTTGAGTGTTCGTGTATAGTCTTTTATAAATGTTGTCTCTGATGTGATTGGGTTTTCAGTGTGTACGCAGTGGGTAGATTGTATTTTCTATTGAATGATTTTTGCTATGGGCGTGTCTAATATAGTGAGGCCCGTCGACGCTGTGACGCACAATTATGACATCCAATTATGTTTCTTTATTTACATAATTTTTTTATCTCGAACTTACGCGGAAAGGTATTCCGTCCACGTAACGCGTTTAAATCTAGGCTCATAAGTCGAAGGGTTAAATAACTGTAAATAAAAAAAGCTAGATCTAAAATTTCCCGTTGCAATTTACTCGATTCACAATTTTTGGTCCATGCAACCTTTTCTCAGCAAGCTCCTCAATTATAATTAAAATCATTTCAACCCAACTGCCTTCACAGCGACTCGATACAATTTTGCATCGAACGGATCCAAACATTCAACTCATTGAGGGATATGTAGAAAAGGTAGTCTAATATTGAAAAAGAATGTTAAAAATATATATTTGATGATACAATAATACAACCAGGAACTATGTCCTTCCTATACCGAATTTCACTTCGTACTGGCTAAAAGCCACGTCCTTCCTTATAGTCTAAAAGATTTATTACCGTTTACCTTGTCAGGTATGCCGGTTAGTGTCCTTTGGGTTTTTTCGAATGTTTCACCGCGAAGGTGAAAGCGGCACGCAAAACATTTTCCGACGGAGAGTTTTATTGTCTAACTGTATTTTACTTTTACACAACTCATTTTCACGTTTCTTCGTTCGATTTAATCTCGACGAATCTTCCTCGTTAACCCAACAAAACCCATTGACTGCCAACTACGAGATATCTCGTAGTGCTGCAATTTTAAATTAATTATAAATGACCATTCGAGTTAAGAATTATTAGTGTTTTTTTTTTCAATAAAAATTACTGTAAATGCCATTACAATATTATATCGGTAACTTAATATATTTAGTAAAATTTCATGTATTCTTTATAATAAAACCTTGGACGCTCTAAATATGCCTGGCAGTCAATGTGTTAAATTAATCGTAATAATCGTGGTAATTGACGCCCGACTTAAGTTGGAGCCCGACGGGAACAGAAGCATCTCCCACGGTGCGTGACAAAGCACAAATTTCGAGCCGAGTTCGTAAGAGTCATGACCGCGAGAAGAGTGGCTGCATCGCGCTCTTTTTATGCCGGTATCGCGTTGCTGCCACGCTTCTGTAATTAAAACTCGTCGCAGAGACGTACGCCGGTTGGCGAGGAGCAACCGTGCCAGCGAGGGTTGCAACTGGATCACCGAGTGTTCCCCCTACTGCGACCGTAATTAATACATAGCGAGAGCACGAGTGGCTGTTTATCTGTCTTCCGAAACGGCGTTACGTTTTAAGGAAGAAACCATGATAGTTGGGATGATAAACAGCGAGAAGAGGAAGCCGAGCCTCTTCCTTCGCGCTGTCTCGTGTACGTATGTTGGATGATGCTTCGCGACAGTGGTTCGTAACCTTTTCCAAGCCACGAAACACTTTTTGTTGGGAGAAGAATTTTCGGAACACCGATAACAGACGTAACCGGGTCGCTTTTGGGAGAAATATTTGTTTAGAAAAATTTCTTTGCTTCGCTTCTGTTTTTTCAAGAGTTCATCGCGTTTACCAAACTTGGTGGTGATTATGTATAATAATCGGGAATTGTACATAATCATCGGATTAATTATATTTACATGTAAGATATACATGTTTTACACAACGGGTTGGACAAAAATCATCGTTTTGGTTTTATTTTGGTGTCACACTTTTAGTTAACCCTTTCACTACGGTGCTCTCGGAATTGAAAGAGCTCTTGGTATAGTAATAGATACAGTTTTTGTTGATATAATAAAAATATACATAACTAAATTTAAGTATATTGTTTAACACATTGCGTACGGCCGCTCCCAGGGCTCGCACATTTTTGGGCGCTCTAGAAACATTTTATACGATGCGTATATGTAGGGATTTTAGGTTGCAGACGGGTGTCTGTATAAATACTCAACAATGGACACTGTTTTAAGAACAATAACGATTTATTAACTAATAGTTATCCTCAATAATACAATACTCGTTCTCTATTTCTCTCTACTCGACTCTCGACTCTCCTGACTCAACTCTCCTCTCAATAAACTCTCTCTGCCTGTTCTCTGACTAACTCTCGACTAACTCCTCTACGCATTTTCTCCATTCATTTATTCCTTCATTCTCTCTTCTTCTATTCTCAATCTCTTTCACTCTGCTCAGGCATTCCCAGAAACTCTTCGGTCACACGATATTCCCTGTCACTCGGTCCAAATACTCTTTTCTCACGCGTCTATCGCTCGGCTGAAGCACTCGTCTCTCGCACATCTATCGCTCGGCCCAAACACTCGTCTCTCGCACCTCTATCGCTCGGCCCAAACACTCGTCTCTCGCACTTCGATTATTTTATAATTTATAAAATAAATAATTCGATTATTTTTCATATTTCTTCGAAGATGAATCACACTGTCCCAAACACTCTTTATTCACACCTCTGTCACTCCAGACTAAACATTCTCACCTCGGTCTTACCATTCCCACATATATTCACTTTTTTAATTCGCATTTGGTAGCAGATATTCACATAAAGTATTCTTAAATATTGCTATGTATTTTTTATACATCTTTTACATTTGTTACATTTTTGAAAATTTTAATTATCTATTTTACAAGTTTGAATAATCCTTTGAACAATCATTTTTTTTCGCTAACCATTTGTTATGGGAATACGCAAGACTTCGTTACCCTGGTAACGTAACAAAGAAAGTCTATTTTTAGTTCTTTAAATCGTCGAATGAGTCGAAGAAACCTGAAAACGAGATATCTCGTCTCCCGGCCACAACGTACGGATTGCTAATGACGAGATATCTCATCTCCCGTACGCAATGTGTTAATGAACGATGGCAAAACATACGTAAATGAGAATATAAGTAACTGTATGGTACAGAAAGTGTCTATGCACGCTTTTATCAGATGATTACTTCATTTTTAAAGGCGTGTATATACGCTCTTCGCAGCGAAAGGGTTAAGAACTAATGACGCTGAGGTTTAAAGTTCTTGCACCAAGATACGATAAAATCGGTTAGAACGATCTCACATATTCATATCTTAAGCTTTTAAGTGGGAAAGACGAGGTAACTCGTCACGCAAATTACCGACATGTTCCGCTCGTTATCTTTTCAGCAACGCGTAGTGCTAGTCGACTTAGCGCTCGGATGAAGTCAACTTAGCTTCCGGATGGAGCCAACTTAGCTAGTTGACTGGAGTCAACTTTACCAGTCAACTTAGTTTCCGGAAAGTTTAGAAAAGAAACACTTTTACTCGTTCGATCACTCGATTCGTTCTCTTCGCTCTCATTTGTATTTGTTCTAAATTTTTCATACACACACACGCACCCGCTCTAATAATATAAAGATGTGTATTTGAATACATATAGTGATATCAAACATATAATTATTTTTACGATCGAAGTCGGGAAAAAACGTAAAAGAAAATGAGAAGGAACGAATCAGTGGCCGTAAGTAGTATTACACCGTATATGGTCAGACACGCGTAGGTACTCTTATTAGTCGTGCAAGGAAGACGCTGTACATTTATAGTTCTGCAAAACATATTTAGAAAATTGAATTTATTCAATGAATAATTAAATTTACGTTCAATTTTTCAATCAGGTCAGAAAATTTTATTTTATTTTATTTTATTTTATTTATTTTTTTAACCCTCTATAACCCGAATTTTGTCTGCTTATAAGAGAAAAAATTACAATTGCTTACAGTTTTTCACTTTGATTCGAAAATTTTTTAACTAATAATTTCTGCAGATGGATCGTGGTGTCGCTACGGTAATGCAGTAATGAAATTTAATAGAACAGTGGTAACTAGTTAAAGCAAATTTTTTTAAATACAGATACACTAGTTTGTAACTATTAAGTTACACAGAGCCACAGAGAGTTAATAGAAAAGAACTCGTCACGGGAATTATTGATTTCCTGGATGTAATAATTGATTTTCTCAGAGATTATTTTGATTTAAAATGTATCGTTACATTTGCACTGGAAATATATTATGTCACACTTTCATTTGTAAGAATTAAAATTGACTTAACTGAAATTAATACTATTTTAGTCATTTTTATTTCATAATGGTCAGACCTAGTTGTTTTTAAGAACGAAAAGATTGTACTCTATATTTTCGATTTATTTTTTCTTCTCACCTAGAATCATACCTTCGCTAGTTGTACGAGTAATTACGGGACAGCCGGTGTGTAAATAAATATTCTTCTAGTTTTGGTACCTATCAAAAAGTTATTCTTTATGAGGATGGAAGTTTTAGTAGGTGGTACATAGATATAAATTTTGAAGAAGGCGCTACTTATTTTGCGACGTCAGTCAGCCCCAGTTTTACGTCAAAGTTTTGTTTCAATCTATTTCTCGATTAATTTTTCATGAACCATTTATAAAGGACGGGTCTAAAGTAGCCTCCGGTAAGTTTCATCTGTTTTTGTAGGGTAACAGAAAAGTTGCTGTGTCGAGCTCACCAGTGGTAGTTTCTTGATCATTTTCTATAGTTAATTGTTTTAATATGTAACCTAATATTTTATGATACGTACTGTCAATCTAGCTTTAATTTATAGATATTATTCTTCAGAAAATGTTACAATTGGGTAGCTGATAGAATCAGGGTTGGCAATCGAAATTGAATTAAATGGCATTTATTTAATTTGATTTTTAGCGACAGCTGTGGCCAGGACTTGAACAGTGCCGACTGTTTATGAATAAATAATAAAGTAGTAAAGTAGTTAAAATGCGGGTGATAGAAATATTGATTTATGACCAGAGCGACTATTAATTTAGAAAATATGGATTTTTCGATCAAGTTTGTCAGCTGTGTCATCCAATAATTATTAAATAATAGGCAGCGCATTTAAAATATCTTTTTAAATAATATGAAATTGTTAAAAAATTGCATCCAAAATTTTATAGACGGTGACAAAAGTTTCTTTAGCTTAGAAAAAGAGAAATCTTTTTCACATTTCTTTAGAAACATCGTTTTGAAGAATATAAAGTCATTAAATAATTGCGCTCGAAATTTTACTCATAACATAAATTTCTTTAGCTTAAAAGAAAAATTGACACATTTCTTTAAAATGTCGCTTTGAAGTACATAAAATCGTTGAATAATTATGTTCAAAATTTCACACATACTAAGAAAAAATTCTTTAGCTACAAAAATATATAAATTAAAACTTTCCTCGTTAATCTGCGTTAAAAATTAATCAAACTAACTTACTTTAAAATTTCTTCCGAACTTTACTCTAAACTTAATTTTCTATTCATACACAAAGTATAGCTATTCGCGTACAACTAATCTACTTAATCATTTACTTAAAACCATCAAAATTATCGCTGTCATTAACAATAAAAAATGAATTAAAAATGAAAATTAAAACTACCAACGATTAAAGCATACCTTTTCGTACCAAAGAAATCAAAATGAAAGTTGCATAAAAAAATACAAACCTTCATCTATATCTTTAACAGATAATCACAAAAAATTTCCAAAACTACCTAAATTTAGCACATGTTTTACATTCAGCAACTAATTTCACCTAAAACCTCCTTTTTAAGCATGCAGATTAGCAATTAGGATCAGGCACAAATTTCCATAGTTCCCACATTCCAAAGTTCCCACGATAAATTTATAAAATTTCTATAAGAAATTACGAGTTAGTCATTTTTTTCACTCTGTTACTTCCACTGTTAAAAATCTCTATCTCGACCAACGAAACGTACTTATTACATAACACTTTCCCCGTTTATCCGCACGAACAAGTACACTCTTTCGAAAATATATATCCACTACAAATCTCAGGAGACCCCAATATCGACGTTTCGGAAGTCTTACGCAAAACAAGCAGACACGAGAAGACAAAGCTGTGCTCTCTTAATTCTTTGGAAGGGGGAAAGGAAGAATAAATTCGGTAGGCGGTGAAAAGGAGGAAGAAGGAGTTTGGAGGGCTCCGAGAAGATGGAAGGCAAGCTTATCTCGTTTCAAACAAAATAACTCGCAACCCAGCCAAACAGTGGGATGTCGTAAAAAAAACCAAACGTTCACGTTGTATCTTCTCCTCGGAGCTTCCTGCATCTCATCAGGTCCACTTCACTTCTTTCGCGTCCTTGCTTTTCGTTCCTTCTACATATTTTTTTCTTTTTTTTTCCGTCTCTTTTTTCGGTGTTCCCTTTCAAATATTTCCTTTCCTTCATCCTTTCTTTTTTTCTTTTTTTTACTTTTTTTCCGCATTCACGTCGCTGTCTCAGCCCCCATTCCCTCCTTTCTGGCGTATAGAAGTTGCTTCTTGATGCGGGTGTAGTGGTTGCAGGAATCCTGCTGCAACCCTCCCGTCACCCTTCGATGTTTATCTAGCTTCCACTTCGAAAATGGAGTTCAAACGCTAGCACTTAAGTGCTCGTGGAATCTGGCGCCCGCGATACTTAAACGCGCCGGTGTGCTTTAGAGCCAGTTATATCACACGATATCTGAAAGTTTAGCGGAGGCTCTGATTTTTAGTCCAGTGTATCGGTTTTATTTGGTTTTTCTCTACTTTTTATCGCGTTAGAAATGTAGTTCGATTTCTTTGTTAGGTAGATTTATTTTTTTTATTTTTTCTCTTTGGATGATTGTCAGAGAGTTGAGAGATTAATATTCTATTAGATGGGATCAACCCTTTGCACTGTCGCGTCGACCTGGTCTCGACATTCCGATTTGCTATATTTCTTTCAGTTTTAATACTTCTTTCATCTTTACACTTCGTGCGATTCTTTATCACTGAAGAAAGGAAATTTTATTTTGAACGGAAAAAATTAGTATTGCTTGTGAAAGTACTTATTTTTATCTATTTTATAAGTATCCTTTTTCCTCTCGTAAACGAAACAAAAATTTTTAATTTTCTAAATCATCATAGTGCGATATCTTTGGAAATTGAGTATAATCGTGCTGGAAACGNATCATCATAGTGCGATATCTTTGGAAATTGAGTATAATCGTGCTGGAACANTTCTTTATCACTGAAGAAAGGAAATTTTATTTTGAACGGAAAAAATTAGTATTGCTTGTGAAAGTACTTATTTTTATCTATTTTATAAGTATCCTTTTTCCTCTCGTAAACGAAACAAAAATTTTTAATTTTCTAAATCATCATAGTGCGATATCTTTGGAAATTGAGTATAATCGTGCTGGAAACGGAATGTCTCCGTAGCGGAGCCAAAGAAGCGCTAAGAGTTAACATACGAAACGTATTCTTTTATGTTAGAATTAAATTTTATAGGAAGTTATCAATGCAGATATATTAGCGATTATAAAAATATCGTTAAGGCAAATTTAGTAAGCTTTTGAAAATATTTTATTACACACGATATACTTGAGATAAAATATTGAGTATAACTAGGAACGCAAAGGGTTAAACCTCTGTGGCACCGTGGGACTTAAAAGTTACAAATTGATGTATCTATGTTTCAAAAATTTATGTAGTTATCACTGCACTGTTGAATTTAATTACCATATTACTGTAGCGATACCACGATCCATCTACATGGAATTATTAGTTTAAAAATTTTCAAACCTAAGTGAAAAATTGTAATCAACCGTAATTTTTTCTCCGATAACCAGACAAAATTCAATTCAGGGTTAATATCTGTTTCTCGTCGCATATTAACTAATATTTGCTCAATGAAGTTAGTTCGGTTCTCTCTGTCATCGCGCTCTCGTTACTTCGTTCTATTTAAATATAATTTATTTGTTATACGAAAAGTGTTCTTCCCGATCCTCTACCTCCGACAATGAACTCGCGCGAGAATTAATTTTATTAACACTGGATCGATGATCGAAATATTTTTGCATCGAATAAATCGAAACCAAATAAATACTTCTGAAGCTTATAGATTTGGCAAACTCTTAAAAAATGTAACTTAACGCTTAAAAAATGAAAGATCTCATTCGGTTGGCTAAGCGTTAACTAACACAGCTGTAACTGAATTATTTCGTTAACCCAGGCTCGATATACATAATTCACATCCTAATCAGCCCCAAACCTGTTTAATGTAACGTGCACCGAACACGATTTCCCTAACTTATTTTATTCTATTGAATCTACCCTATCCAATTTTACCAGCGTACTTAATCCAAGCCTAATCATTATATCCGATCCACCTGGCTGGTTAACACACATTCTGCACACCTACCCTATACAACCGAGTCCAATCTACCTAACCTACGTAACTCGTACCAAATCAACTTAACCTGCTAACCTATATCAAGCATAGCTCAGACATGGATTATTTAATTTAATTTAACCCATCTAATTGATCTTAAACGTAGACTCCGTGGTGTATCAAACAAGGACTCGACACACGTCGATTTTCCGAAAATGGTAAAAATATAGGAGATTGTCGTTGACGTTGAAGAGCGAAGGACCTATGCACTATCTTAGTGTCCAACTATTTTTGTTTTATTTTATACCTATTTTTATATTTGTCTAAAATAAACGTATGATGTTTTATTATAATACCACAAAAATTTGTGCAAAATATCGTGCAAATATCTCTTATATTCTATGGTTCAGATTTTACTATTTTTGTTTTATTTTATATCTATTTTTATATTTTTCTAAAATAAACATATAATCCTTTATTGTAATACCACAAAAATTTGTGCAAAATATCGTGCAAATATCTCTTATATTCTATGGTTCAGACTTTACTATTTTTGTTTTATTTTATACCTATTTTTATATTTTTCTAAAAGATACGTATAATGTTTTATTATAATACCACAAAAATTTATGCAAAATGTCGTGCAAATATCTCTTATATTCTATTGTTCAGACTTTACTATTTTTGTTTTATTTTATATCTATTTTTATATTTCTCTAAAATAAACGTATAATCCTTTATTATAATACCACAAAAATTTGTGCAAAATATCGTGCAAATATCTCTTATATTTTATGGTTCAGACTTTAAGTGTCTTAAGGCCTTACTGTTTTTTTTCCATTTTGCTTTTCCATTTCTAGTTTCTCACGGTGTCGTGCGAATCTGATCACGAGTCGCTGACGGTTACGTCTTTTCACTTTCTCTTCTTTCCTTTTCTCGAGCTTACCACGCAAATGTTTCCTTTAGAATTTCTCTAGCGTTACCGGTCGTTAATGTCTTCTTCAAGGTTCTGCCAGGACCTGGTTACCTTTCGGTTACAAGTGCTAACTAGGCACAAATTCGGTATTCCTACTGTTCTCTACCTTTTCTCAGTTTACCGCGTTTCCGTGACGTTTCTTGAAAGATCCGACCACAGATACTGCGGAAATTGGGAGCCCGGAGAGAATGTTTAATCTGGAACGATAGCTGTGTGAATGAAGAGTATTTGGGACCGAGCGATAGAGGTAAGAAAGAAGAGTATTTGGACCGGGTGATCAAGATGATCGTGTGACTTAAGATTTTCTGGAGAATGTCTGGACGAAGTGAAAGAGATTGAGGAATGAAAAGAGAGAGAATGTTTGAATGTATGATTGGAGAAAATGCGCGTGCGAGTCAGTCTGTAAGAGAGTCGAGAGAGTGCAAGACCTTAGAGTTGAAGATATATTCGATTTTAAAGATTTGAAAAAATTGTATTCGTATTTATATAATTTTAAATTACATATATGATCTATATTGATTTTTATATTCAATTTAATATAATTATATTCAAACAATTAGGTTTATTTATTATAATAATGGATATTTGGTATATTTATGGCTATAATGGTATATTTTATAATTGTCCGATAAATAGTATTATTTTTACGTTTTCTGGAATAAGAATTAATAATATTTTAAATTAATAGAATTAGAGAGTATAGCTGATGTAAGATATAGATATTTGTTATCAGAGACAATTTATGTTTTACATTGAGAATTTAAAAAAGAATATTTTACCCGTTGCAACCTAACATTCCTACAATAAATACGTAGCATTGAACTTCTCGTTCTTTTATAATTGTTCGATAAATAGTACTCCCTCCGTCCGGAAATATGGTATACATTTCGCGATTTTTGTTGTCCGGAAATATAGTATACATTTGGAAAAAAAATACAATAAAACTAAAAATTAACACGACAAGTATATTATATTAACTTTTTTAGAAAAACTATAATTAAAAAAGAATAATTTTGTTACAATACTCCCTAAATTTAATTAAAATATGATTTGGCCTTATTGTACGCTTCTTTGGAACATAAATATTTTCCAGCTAGTCACCGTGTTTTAACTTGTTCTCTTTCATGTGCTGTAATCATTTTTCTAAGATACCATCGCGTTGTTCCGTGGTCAATTGTTTATATTTCGAATCTCTTCTTTTTGAGTTTATCAATTCTTCTTCGGAATTTTCCATATTGATTTTGCAGCGGTACCAATTTTATTTATCATAAAAAAAACTGATCTTTGATCGTTAAGTTTTAAACCAAGAAGAACACGACACGTGTCAATTATATTAGGTTATATTACTTTTAATATATACTATAATAATATAATGAATATTGTCATTTGTTTTCTATATTCACGATCATCTATGATTTTTTTTTAAATGTATAACATATTTCCGGACGGAGGGAGTATTATTTTTAAGTTTTCTGGAATAAGAATTAAGAATTGTGTGCATTTACTTTTAATAGAATTACAGAGTATATCTGATGTAAGATATAGATATTTATTATCAGAGACAATTTATGTTTTACACTGAGTTTAAAGAAGAATATTTTACGCGTTGCAACCTAACATTCCTACAATAAATACGTAGCATCGAACTTCTCGCTCAAGACGTGAATATTCCGTTTCGAGGTCTCGGGTGGTCTTGCGTTTGCGGCTGTTTTTCAAGCGGGTGTGAATCTAGTTCGATAGGGTGAGGAGAGCTAGTGGATTCACCTTATAACTTGGTCGACGTCATGTCCTTCGATAAATTGAATTAAAGTCGACCAACTGAGCTCTCGAACTTGCCGACGTACATTAGGTATTGGGTGATGAACGCCGAGAAATGGGGGCGTCAGGGTTTGCTCCTTAATTTCCAGCATTAGCTGAGAAACGTTTAGGATGGGAAAGCGATCGAGGAAGCATTAAGAACGAAAAAAAGAAGAAAAAAAAGGTCGGAAGATTTACAACGATGTGAGAATTTTAGGTCTCGTTGCAGGATTTGATTTATTTCACGGTGAAAATCGATTTCGTTGAGCGATGAAAGGATGAAATTGTTTCCGAACAACTCTGTCCCGACGCGTGACGAATGGAATTGTTTATAAAAGTTTAATCGTAAAGGGAAGTGATGGCAAAGACAATGGGATGAAACGTAAATTGGTGATAAAGATCTCGACTGTTTCTGTAATATCGTAGTCAGGTTCGAAATTTTATACATGAATTAATTCGTTATCTTACTGTTTTTTAATATATGTTTTGATTTAGTATCGAATGATTAAATATTTGTGTTTTTTTATCAATTAATTGATAAAAATATCAAATAAATTACGGGTATAATATTTTTTAAACGAGTATCTATGATGAAATAGTTATTCGGTTTTTTAATTTGAGGTTTATGTATAATTTTATTAATTGGACCGTTTTGTTTTCGAGTGGTGTATGTCCAGTTTTTTTTTTATTTAGAGATGTTTAATATTATTATTGGTATTTAATATTAAACATACGTTTCACGACATTATTGATATTTAACAGAATTTTGCGTTCCGTCATATTTAATAATATTAAATGCTAATAAATTCGTTTTATGCTTTTAATATTTTTATTAATATCTCCTGCATACAGTTTCATTTAAAAGGCCAATCTTTATTTTACTAATTTATTATACTTTATTGGTTTTGTTATTATAAATACAAAAAGAAAACATTCAGATGTAGCTGAAAATTGGACTTATACTACTGTAAGAAGAAAAAGAAAGAAGAAAATGACTGAATTCTAGAATTGCTTCATCCTGAACGCAAATTATTATTCGTCAATTCTAGATTTTTATTCTCATTTTAATTCTTATGAATATAGGTTAAGAAACTGTGCAATTCAAAGCCATGCTGCAAAAACATTGTAAGTCCAGATTTTTTAATCTGCGAAGAATTGAATAAAACAGTCAGCAACGTACAAAAACATCTTTACTCAGTTTTTGCTTGTTTACCAAAATTTCCAATTGTTTCGTTCACTAAATATTATAGGTTAGTACTATATTTTTCCTTATTATCGTGGGCAGAGAATGTCTTGGTGTGTGTATGAGAGAGAGAGAGAGAGAGAGAGACCCCTGATAAAACCTATGTTTTAAGTTTTCGGTCTTAGATTATATGTGTTTTCGAATATTTATTATTATGATTTCTACGGTAAAAATAGTTGTAAACCTAAACTGTAAAACTTAAAAAAGTTTCCGACCTTCGTTTCCAATTGGTTCGGCCTTTAGCCGGAAAATAATATAAAAGATCCAAGGAAACATAGTTTGACTATTTTTTAAGTCAGCCACTTGCAAAAGCGCTTCAATATACACCACTATTCCTACATTACATGCATACCGTGCATTCTTGTACCTTCAGAGTCTCCATAAACGCATAAAAATCTTCATTAACAATAGTCATTAACAACGAATATCAACAAGAAAATCTTAGTATCACGAAACAGAGAAAGAAAAGAACAATTTCAGCATCGGAATCGAAAATGAAATACGTAATTTATCCTCTTTCAGTGACGAGCCGCTTCTTAACGGTGTCCTTTGACAACAGCCGGCAGGATCGAAATGTGAAAGCTTCCGAAAGAAGTATCTGAAAGATAATGCGGGTGGATGGTTCTTTCGTTCGTCGATGTACCGATATTTGATAAGAGCGAGCTATTCTCGAAAAATATCCAGCTTTTGCTTCGTTTCGCTCGTTGCACCGGCTCTGGTCCACAGATTAAATCCACGCCGGTCAAAAGCATTGTCTCTTTCTCAATTGACACACGAGCCAAGGGTTGTGACAAATACCGTGGATAAAGTTTCGAAGAGGGGTGAAAAGTAGTCCTCTCTGTGCTCGGTGCACAGGCCAGCATGATTCTTTTATGTCCCACGAGTGTCTGTAGCAGCCGAGCATCATTTATGATTATCTTTTGTGCCGTAGTTTCTCCTCTTTCACGCGGCCCTTCCGTTTCTCTTTTCTTTCGGCTCCGATAAAGCGGCACGGTAATCCTTTTTCGCGGTGGACCAGCGCCAGAGTTATTGGTATACTCGGACCTAACTCGTTTGGTCCGCGGCCTCCAGTGTGTTACTTTTGTCCTTGCGATCTCGCCGCGACTGTAATCTACCGTTCATTTCCTCGTTTGTTACGGAATGTACATAATTTAATAGTTATTGTTATAGGTACGACTAACGGAGCATTATGACAGGATAAAAGCGAATATTGTGTACAAATTATTGGGCTGGTATGTCATAAGAATGATACTGAAGTCTATAAGTGTCGTACTTTATGGAACTGGTTTATTGTTTGGTTATTTAATTGCTAAGCTATGAATTGGATAAATAATTCGAGTAGTGTACTTTTATTAGTACTTTTTATTAAGTTTTTGTTAAAATTACAATTTACCGAAGTAGTAACTATTATTTTCACAGTTATTAAGTTGTTATTAATTGATATGTTTCGGTAAAATTTATGTATAATTGCTAGAAATTGATCGAGTTGATAAATTTATCAGTGTTTGGATAGTTATTAGGGATACTGTATATCTTTCTTTATTTTCCTAGTTAAAAACAATGAAAACAGACATATTTTCACACTTATTTGTGGACAAAAGTCAGCCGTATTCATTTTTGAACATTAGTAAAAAATTTGTTATAAAAGGAAAAACATGTGTATGTTTGAAGGTGCTAAAAAGTTTCTGAAAAACGAAGCAAATAGTTGAATTTTTTAATGAAGAGGTGTTCGAAACTGGGAATTAGCAACGCTCACTATCGAGTCTCTTAGGCTCGATGAAGATAACAGTAGTTTAATATCCTTAATCGTTGTTTTCATTTCATTTTGTTCAAATCGATATCCCATTCGGATTCCTATCTTGTAATTAACCCCTTGACGCCGAGCTCGATACCTCGTACGAACCATACTTTTGTGCATGGTAACATTTACTACTTATTTAATGCATTTTACGACAGAGTAATTAAACCTAAAAGAAGTGAAACGTATCGTGTATTCGATTCGTACTAATATCGTAGGATTAAGAAATGCGTAATAATATTGTATATAAATAGAGCAGCGTTCTACTACTACTAATAAAAATTACTAATAAAAATTATTAATAAAAATTACAAATTGTCATATTCTAATTAATTATATTATACAATCGAGACTGTGAGATTTCGCACTATGTGTAATTTTTGTATCTATATGTCTGACGTCAAGAGGTTGATAAATACAATATATCGTAATTTCATTATGTTTCACAAATTGAATTAAAAATTTTAATCATTATTTTTTTTATTATTGACTTATTATTGATTTTTTTTGTGCGACAATCTAATGACTGTGAAAATAATATTCACTACCTTCGTAAATTGTAATTTTAACAAAAACTTGCCAACAGCGTATTAAAATAAAACACACGATTGGTAAAAGTACACTGCTCGAATTATTAATTCAATTCATAGCTTAGCAATTATTTTTTTTTTTTTTTCATTATTTTTTTAACGACTGAGGACATTAGTTGCAACATTGGTTACATAGTAGTTCGGTTTACTTTGTGTGCATTTGATTAACATCTATCAGTGGCCAGTTACGTAAAGTAAAAATATTAAACAGTATGATTCGAAGGCCAAAAATTTTAATAATTAGTATATAGCTGTAATTAAATAATATCTTTCGATTCGTACTAGGTACGCGTTAAACTTAGCTATTGCATATTTTTGCGTGGAATGCGAGAGGCACGACAAGCATTGGTATACTACATAAACAGTGTTGATACTTTACGATTTAATTTAGTTTTTGTTTTATTCGCTTTTCAGCAGAAAATTTCGATTGATTCAACAAGAATCGCACGTCACTCCGAAATTTTCGCTACGAAAGCATTGTGCTTTCATAAATGCATGTTATTTTTCGTTTTCAATTATTATTTTCTCGAACGTGTTTGCACGATGTACATAAACAACTACGCGACATGATTTTTGCTCGAACATATTTACATTTAATTAAACAATCGTATCGCGATTCGACGACGAGCAGAATTGTCAGCGAGAATGAATTTTTGAATAATCCAACTTTTCAGCGAACTACTTTCTTCGTGTCTTCTATAATTTTTAATACGTCTGTTAAATGCGAATTTAAATTTCACGTTGTGAAAAATTTTAATTCTTCAATTGATATTCCTTTTTATCGTGTTGATAAAAACAATTGAAAAATTGCAAATAAATTACAATTCTATAACATTCAGAAACTCATAGAAAATGAAATAAAAACGATGTGTTTTTCAAATAAGGAAAATACTAAGAACCCATAATTGATAATCCAAAAAAAAAGGATCGTTAATAAACGCTCCTATTGTTACTTTGAATTGTGTTCATAAAAGCAATTGAAAAATTACAAATAAATTACAATTCTATAATATTCACAAATCTATAGAAAGTGAAATAAAATAAAAATATATTTTTCAAATAAAGAAAATACTAAGAACCCTAAATTGATAATCTAAGAAAAAGATCGTGAATAAACGCTCCCATTATTGCTTTCCGTTGTATTCATAAAAGCAATTGAAAAATTACAAATAAATTACAATTATATAATATTCACAAATCTGTAGAAAATGAAATAAAAGAAAAACTGTTTTTCGAATAAAGAGAGTACTAAGAACCCAAAATTGATAATCCAGAAAAAAAAAAACATTAATAAACGCTCCTATTATTACTTCCCATTGTGTTCATAAAAGCAATTGAAAAAATGCAAATAAATTACAATTCTATAACATTCACAAACCCATAAAAGATAAAATAAAAAAAATCTTCTTTTCAAATAAAGAAAATACAAAGAACCCAAACTCGACAATCCGAGCAAAACATCGTTAAAAAAAAGATTCTGTAACTTCAAAAGTGTTGAGAATCGCTGCCTCGAATAAAACGAGCTTTCGTTAATACCACCTTATTCTATCAACGAACTCGTACCAGTGTTGTACAGCGATAACCGCAGTACAAAAAATAAAAAAATAAAAAAAAAACAGGATGGTTGAGCCGTTACAGTTTGAAAAATTAATCTTTCAAAGGATGGAAGAGGCTGAAGCGCGCGGGGGATCACCCGGTATGTGGCCGGTCTGCGAATTCACCCCCGATAGTCCGCAATGCGGAATTTCTGGTTCGAACGTGTACGCGCGAAAGAAGCAAGGAAAGTTCTGTGAAAATTCACGTAGCTGTTCCTCGAAATCGCATTAAATCTTTTCTTCGGCCACGTTCGGTCGTCTTCTTATAATTGAATCAATTTAACCCCTTCTGACCTACTATTATATATAGAAAAAAAAAAAAGAAAAACAGCACGGTACATGCAAATGTGTTCTCGCAGCTGATACTGGTAGTAAAATTATGTAAAATAATTTTTTTTATAGGCAAATAAAATTCGTAATGAAATTTGAGAACAATTTAACGCTAGAAATACGTTCATCGATTGAATCATTTTAATGGGTGCGTTAAAATTACAGATTTTTTTTTTCTCTTTCGTAACGTAAATTCGTGTTAGGTTAAATTATACATTTTTATTAACAGAGATTTATTTAATGGATTTCCGAATTTTAAACAGTGATTATAAGCACCGTGTCAGGACGCATTTTTTATATTCACGCACAATTAGTGAAATATTGAATATTAACACTTTATAGTTCGAATTTTGTTTGTTTATCAGAAAAAAGAACTGTGATTACAGTATCTTACTTTGTAAATTTTGATTGCAAAATTTTTAAAGTAGTAATTGCTGTAGATGGATCGTGGTATCGCTACAGTAATACGGTAACAAAATGTAATAGTACAGTGACAACTGAATGAAATAAATTTTTTGAAATCCAAATACATGAGTATGTGACTCTTAACCAGTTAACTGTGGCGATCTCTTTGCAAAGCGCGCACCAACTTTGTGTCGCGATAATCAAGCGGTGACGGGTATAGTTAGCTCTCAGGAAATTACGAATCCAACTCAAATTATTTATAATTTTTATTCATTTGTTTTATTTCGTCTTGACCTCTAAACGTTTTAAAAATATTAAAATTTACCAATATAATTTAGTTTTCGCCAAAATTACAATTTAAATATCAAATTGTAACAAAGTTTCACGGATATAGCCGTCGTGACACAAAATTCTGCCACATCTCCATCACGGATATAGTCGTCAAACACGCTAAACCCTCTATGGGACCGTGCGACTTAAAAGTTACAAACTGATATATGTATCTATATTTTAAAAAATTAATTTTCTTTAGTCATCACTGCACTATTAAATTTGATTATTGTATTACCGTAGCGACACCACGATTCATCTACAGTAATTATTACTTAAAACATTTTCAAATCAAAGTGAAAAACTATTTAAATATCAAATTGTAACAAAGTTTCACGGATATAGCCGTCGTGACACAAAATTCTGTCACATCTCCATCACGGATATAGTCGTCAAACACACTTAACTGGTTAAGTTAGGTCAGCAGATGGAAATATTTAGCTATGGAGTTCTGAAAATTGCACGATCGTCCATAAGTATTTGACCATCTTTAGTTAATCTAAGATATGCAAAATATATTTTAAATAAGCCATCTCGATGCAATTTTTCCCACGATACTTTTCACCTACACTCATATACAGATGATGCATCTGTGTCAATCACACTATTTTATTATATCAATTGTATTTAGAATTTATAATCTATTTAATCTTCGTAAGCTCGACATAATCTTTTTGATCCGATTCCACCAAGTGGTCAAATATTTATTAACGATAGCGTATGCGCGATACCGAGCTAAGCGTCTCGCCGGAAAACCACCGGTGGTGAACGCGTTAATATATGATGCCTTTTCTGTGGACCAATTTCGGTAGCTTCCATTTAATTACTGCATTCGTTCCGATTCAATCGAGGGCGGCTTTTGTCCGAATTAAGTGTTTTATTATTTGGAAAAAGATCGCAATAAATAATCCTCTCTCAGTTCCGCTAAACGTTCAATAGAACTTAATACCAGCATCTGTCGGAAACGCTACAAATTTTCCCAACAACCCAATAATTGAGGATTTAACACCGGAAACCCTGCAATTCCATTCTATTTATTTAGAAATCACGTTAGTGGCTATGTTTTGTCGAAGTATTTTATTTTGCGCGTATATCATATTAATATTTATTTTAATAAAAATATGAAGAAGTCCTAAGACGTTTGAAAATAATGAAATATTTATTTTGTGCATATACCGTATTAATTTTTATTTTAATAAAAATATGAAGAAGTCCTAAGACGTTCGAAAATAATGAAAAAAAAAAGAAAAATTATGAAAATGACTGTAGCCGGTGTTGTAGTGATAAAAAGTTTGATATTAGGCTAATGAGAACTTTTTTCGTTGTGTTTTTTGTATGAAATTTCATATCCGAGTGTTTTGTCATGTGACTAACCAATTTTCTTTTTTTTATGTTACAGGTAAGTCTGGAACTCAACTTTTGTACCTGTGTTACCTGTTATTACTTGAAATCAGGTAACGTTATTGGTTAAAAATTGTGAAAATATTTCTTTGTTTCATTATATGTTAAGAAACAGGGTTGAATGAATTAAAACTTGTTTTGCAACGTATATGACGAGTGATTTTAAGTGGAATGAATTTTTTGGGGGAATTTTTTATTCTTATTCGGGTTGATTTTAATTATAAACTGGTAGAAGCTCGTCAATCGGTTGAAATTTAGTGTAATTTTTGTTTTTTTGTTTTTTGCTTTTATTATTATTTGATTTTAATAAAACAGTTAGGTTGCAAAATTTAATTTGTACGAGTTGTGATAAATTTTAATGTTAGAAATAATTGCTAAATATTACGTTACGAGGGAAAAAGCTGACGTTAACAATTTTAATCTCTCTCGCGGAGCAAATTTCGTAATGAAGTCGGCATTTTAGTCAAATTAATTCGAGTAATTATAAAGATGCGTGTTTTATACAAATTCACTGAACCGTTATTTACAGTACGTAAAGTAATCTCAGCATTCAGTTAGCACATTGCGAATTTAATACGTACAAAATATTTATTAACCGGTTAAAGTAATAATAAGATACATTGGTTGTTTCAATAATAATTCTGAACGTGAATTAAAAATTTATGAATTAATAAACAAGAAAATACCAATATTTTTTTTAATTCTTCATTTGTATATTTTTCATTGAAAAAAATAACAATATATTTTAACTTTCAATTTGGAAATCGAAGCTAAATTTAAATTTGATATGTACACAATTTTTATTAACCGGTTAAAATAATAATAATAATAATAATATACATCAGTTGTTTCAATAATAATTGTGGACGTGAATTAAAAATTTATAAATTAACAAACAAGAGAATACTAATATTTTTTAAATTCTCCATTTGTATAATTTTCATTGAAGAAAGTAACAATATTTTCCAAGTTTCAATTTAGTATCCAAACTAAATTTAAATTTATTACGTAGAAAATTTTTATTACCCAGTTAAAATAATAATAATATACATCGGTTGTTTTAATAATAATTGTGGACGTGAATTAAAAATTTGTAAATTAACAAACAAGAGGATACTAATATTTTTTAAATTCTCCATTTGTATAATTTTCATTCAAGAAAATAACAATATATTTCAACTTTCAATTTGGAAATCGAAGCTAAATTCAAGTTGTGTACAAATCATTTAATAGTACCAACAAATGTTCGATATTTCATTCGATGTATTTATAATATATATTGAAGTTTAAAACAATTCAGATATCCAGGACTGTATTTTATCAATTTCAGTATTTGAACGAAGTAAATTCAAATTCACACGTAAGTAAAATTGGGTTAAAACCGGTAACATATTCAAAATGGATAATAATGATTTATCCATAAATGTTCGTTGAAATTAATAAATACCATTACAATGTGGTACGCGTAACAAAATTTTATATTACAAAAAAAATCGAACAAATTAATTAATTAACCCCAAAAACAATTCGACATAAAATGCACATAACCTACATTTAATATATTAAAGTCCATTCGAGTCTTTTATATTTTACCGTTTATTTTATTGCAAACTAGTGATATTCGAACATTTTACCGAATCATTATTTTACTTGCAATCAACGTTGCTATTAAATTATTTCCTGTTATATTAACTTTTAATTTCATCACAAATATTATCTCTTGAGACTTGAACATAATTCGTGATGTATAATCCAGTGTTGTTTAATTGCAATTTTTTTTTTATCCAGTTAATTAATCAATATTTTATAAACTACGAAAAAGTGTTTAATATTACAATAGATTCTCGTTTCGGGTGAAACATAAATCACTCACTGTTCGAGAAGGTTGATTCATTATAAATTGGTACCGATAGCAACTCTATAAATTCATAATGATCACCTATCCTATACGATTAATCAGATTATATACATCGGCTCGTATTATCATTCATAAAATATCGTTCTTCAGGGGTACATCAATTTTCACGAATTTTTATTTTTCAATTATACCAGTATTATATTGTGAAATTTTTATTTCGATGGACACTCCGAGTTTCTCAACAAATAGTTGCTCGTTAAGAGTCGGATACTTTGAAACTTACGCGACGAGCGAATGCAGGGTCTTTCTAACTCGTGACTAAAATTTCATTATTATGCGGGTATGGAAGACGGATTGTGTTGAAAATTCAGCGCACATTTTCACGTGTGAATATTGTATTTTGGAATAACTATTAGGTTGTCCTGGAAGTTTCTTCCGTTGTCTTCACACAACAGCTTCATTTGGCAGTATTTAATCTTCAACTAGAACAATGCAATACTTATTACATTTTGGTGTGACTCACTCGAGGGTTAAGTCAATAAGTTCTAGGCAAAAGTTTGTTTTATCATTAATAGGCTTTAAAAATATATTTTAATTTTAATTTTTTTTTTTTAATTTATATTTTAATTTTTTAAATTTCAAGTTCTATTGTCAAGCTCTATTATCTTTCTATAATTTTTTTTTAAATTTATATTTTAATTTTTTAAATTTCAAGTTCTATTATCTTTCTATTATTTTTTTTTAATTTATATTTTAATTTTTTAAATTTCAAGTTCTATTAACTTTCTCATATAGAAATTTTTTTTTTAATTTATATCTTAATTTTTTAAATTTCAAGTTCTATTATCTTTCTATTATTTTTTTTAAATTTATATTTTAATTTTTTAAATTTCAAGTTCTATTATCCTTCTATTATTTTTTTTTTAATTTATATTTTTATTTTTTTAATTTCAAGTACTATTATCTTCCTTTTTATGGCTACATCTAATCTTGCAACATATCACTATGCTATAGTAACAAACATTTACAAATTTTCCGTTTGTAAATGAAATAATGTTAATCATAAGGCTATCATTTCTTTATTATACGAAATTCTAGAACAGAATGCGGTATACGGTTCTGAGTACCGCGACATCGATCAGTGGCGTTGTTCAAGGGTTTAATTTACGATCTCGCTATATCTTCGCTGGTACGATACTTTAGTTAACTGTATAGTATCCAATAGAATGATCCACGCGTCACTGCGGTAAACCATCTACTCCGAACCACGCGAGGTATACCTAACGTATCGTATCATCGAATAGAACAGACAATTTGATGTTCTACGACGTCAGAGTTACTCAACATACCAAACCGTTCTACCAAATTAACTTGTTAACGTTCCTCATAGCTCACCTGTATAGCTTATCTAATGTCAGGGCGCTTCAAACTATGCGACGTAATGTGTCGCGTAATGAAGCATTGAACGTAAACCGTATGCAGAGATATGTTTGGATATCTTGCGAGCTTAGTGTTACCGAGGATAGTATTTTATGTTTGATTTCCTGTTACCGAAGGTAGTATTTTATTTCTGATAGGGGCAGACGTGTTTGGTCTTGATAAATGAATCGTTAGTGTTCCTTTCTACTTTCATAATTAAGTATTGAGCATAAGCTTTATGTAGGGATATGCTTGGGTGTTTTTTAAATTCAGTGTTACTGAGGGTAATATTTTATTTTTGGTCCGATTTTGCCGAAAATAGTATTTTATTTTTGATGGGAGCGAGATCTTTGGTTTAGATAAAGAAATCGTTAATATTCTTTTATAGTTTCATAGATAATGAAGAATTCAACAGAAACCTCATGTAGAGATGTGTTTGGATATCTTGTAAATTTAATATTATTGAGGGTAGTATTTTATTTTTGATAGGAGCAAAGGTCTTTGGTTTAGATAAAGAAATCGTTAATATTCTTTTCTAGTTTTATAATGAAGAATTCAACACAAGCTTCATGTAGAGATACGTTTGGAAATCTTGTAAGTTCAGTATTATTGAGAGTAGTATTTTATTTTTGATAGGAGCAAAGGTCTTTGGTCTAGATAAAGGAATCGTTAATATTCTTTTCTAGTGTCATAATAAAGAATTCAACAGAAACTTCATGTAGAGATATGTTTGGATATCTTGTAAATTTAATATTATTGGGGGTAGTATTTTATATTTTATAAGGACAGACGTCTTTGGTCTAGATAAAGAAGTCGTTAGTATTCTTTTCTAGTTTCATAATTAAACATTCAACACATGCTTCGTGTAAAGATATGTTTGGAAATCTTGTAAATTTAATATTATTGAGGGTAGTATTTTATTTTGGCTTCCATATTACCCAAAATAGTATTCTATTTTCAATAGGAGCAGACGTATTTGGTCTAGATAAAGAAGTCATTAGTGTTCCTTTTTATTCTCATAATGAAAAATTCAGCATAAGCTTCGCGTAGAGATATATTTAGATATCTTGTAAATTTAATGTCACCAAGAGTAGTACTTTATTTTTTACAGGGACAGACGTTTGGTCTAGATAAAGAAGTCGTTAAAATCCTTTTTATTTCCACAATTAAGTACTCAACATTAGCTTCGTGTAAAGATATATTCGGATGTCCTATAAATTTAATATTACCAAGGCTAGTATTTTCTTTTTGATAGAACGAATTTGTCCATAAAATATTTAATAAATTCGTATTCTATCGAAAGATAGCAACATACCTGATGATTATTCCCCCAATCGCTGCCTTACGCTACGTAATTTGTGACGCAGGTGCTGCAAATTGTTTATAGAGTTCCGGATCGCAGAAAATTTGCTGGAACAAAGGCATCGGGGTAATCGTTGTCATTCCGCTTTCCATTTGCACAAAGCCTTCCCCGCTCGGCCAATTGCCTCGTTGATGGATACTCTGCAACCTGTATCGAGGCTTTAACGACCCGCTCACTTGCCACTTCTGATGCCTCATCAAGGATTCATTAAAACCCTTTCTGCTTTAATCTCTCCTGTTGTCGTTCGTAGATTTACTTGAAAACTGCCCACGCTGATGTTGTTCGTCTTATTTCAATGCACTATTATATTTTATTGTTATACAATTATACCACCATTACTACTATAATGCAATTGTACCGGTGTCGAACAGGCTAGTTATGGTAGAGTGGAACATCGATTATTCGAATTTCTATTATCCAAACGACCAATTATCCGAATACAGGACCAGTATATGTATCGTGCATTTAAACCTCATTTACATTTTGGAACATAGAACACAAAAATGCTTGATTTCAGCGTCTTCTCTGAGTTTAATTCTTTCAAATGATTTTAAAAGGAATCCATAAGTTGCCTGTATCTAAGAATCTTTAACACGTTAAACACCACGCTGATTTTGGTCGACTTTCCGTTAGGCTGTGTGCTGTGATACCAATTCGAAAACATTTGGTCGCTGTTGGGCCCCAAGGATAGGCAAGGCTCGAGAGGGTCACTCAACCAGCCATCTGGTTGGCACCTTGGAGTGGCCTTTCCTGCGTAGTCCTTGGGACCTTTAATTTATGACCACACAAGTGAAAATTCTTCCTACTCCTGACTTGGGGTTGGCACAATTCAGAGAGGTGGCAATGCTCCACCAATGGAGCTGAAGACCCCGGAAAACGTAATGAACTCCACCCGCACAGGATCAGTTATAAGAAGCGAACAAAGTTGCCAAAGACAGATTTTTACTATTTTTTCATTACACCAACAACATTACTGTACTCTTACCTTGCCGTATCGGAACTCTTTCTTGTACTAAACTCAAATAAATTGTTGTGTTAAGTTTGATAATTATCGAGTTGATTAAATTCTTCCGCGTCGTAAACAAAAATAGACTCCATTGTCATTAATTTAACATTGGAGGTGCAGCGCCAGTAAGTTGGCGAGCTTACGGTTGCACACGTACAGGAGGTTCATCGTCAACCCTTTGAACGCTCGAAACGGTCGCAAAATAGCTAAGAATTTAAGAAGAAAATTGTAAAAGTTTGGAAAGGAAAGTCGTGTCTTCGTTTGATGTGATTTAATAGAGCTCATTAATGAATTACAAGGTATTATTTTTTGAAATTGATTCTGTCAGTCTTTGGAAACTAGCGAAGCCTAAACGAAAATTTCAGCGTCGGTCCACAGGGGCGGGCGTGGCGCTTAACGTGTTAACCCTCTATGGGCCCGTGTGACTTAAAAGTTACAAACTGATGTATCTATATTTGAAAAAATTAATTTTCTTTAGTTATCACTGCACTATTAAATTTGATTACTGTATTACTGTAGTGACACCAAGATCCATCTACAGTAATTATTAGTTAAAATATTTTCAAATCAAATTGAAAAACTGTGATCAATCGTAATTTTTTCTCCGATAAGCAGACAAAATTCTGCCCACAGAGAGTTAACTTACTTCTTGTACTCTATTTCTCTGGTTAGATGTGTATTTTTTTGCGTAACAATTACATATAAAAATCAGTAATTTAAAGTTTAATTTTTACTTGATTTATGACACGTTCACGCACTTGGTTCCTTCAAACCGATTATCCGAGAAACCACTTTAACGGACGAATTTGTCTCCCAATTATTTCGAGTAATCCACGTTCTACTGTAATTATTAGTTCCTAATTTTTAGATCGAGCTGAGAAAACTTTCCGTGTGTAACTTTCTTTCTCACAACCAACCAAAATTCCGATTATACAAGAATCGAGGAAAGCGTATGTTACGCAGCCTGCGCCACTGGCAATTTCAAGTTATTACAAAAATCTCTGTGAATTTTTTTAGCAATCGTAACCCAATAAAAATATTTTTCTCCAATTTTTCCATGTCTCTTATAAGTTAGAAAATTGTTACATTTTTTAAATTAAGAATTTCAGAGCCGATAATTTACTATTAACGATACCTCCAGTTCTTGTTTCTGTTACAATGTATTAAGTCACAAACGAGTCTCGCGAGAGTTAAGTTACTTATGGCTCAATTTAATATGCAGGTTACAATCGGATAAAGTCAAGGTTGATAAATTAGTTCTCTTAAAATTTGCATCGATTCGGTTGCATTTAGAACAGAACGTGACTCTCCCTGTGTCTCTCAGATTCGAAACTTAGAGCCTTTTCACCTCGCCGGAGAAATTCAAATCCTCAACTTTAAATACTAATTAAAACTTGAGGAAACCGAAGCTCCTTTGTACTTTCTAGCAGCAATTAATGAGACATACCTAATCTATGATTCCAAATTCCAAGCGAATATCCTCTCAGCGTTTGCACACCTGCAGAATTCACGCCGAGTATTTATGCAGGGTGTATGCAAAATTCAACCTACCCCAAAAGTCCGCGTTGAGATCCTCGTCTCTTTGCTTCTACTTTCACCAACTCTTCAAGTGTATTTCGACGAGAATAAGGTGGAATTTGTAAGTAGCGTTGGATTAATCTTTATCGCGCTTGAATTTTGAATTTCAGTGACAGAGTTCTTCGCGACGAGTGAATCAGTCTCTCGCGCTTTTGAATTCTCTGATTCACGAGCTGGAAACTGTCCTATGTTTAACCAGTTAAGTGTGTTTGACGACTATGTCCGTGATGGAGATGTGGCAGAATTTTCTGTCGTGACGGCTATATCCATCGTGCGTGAAACTTTGTTGCAATTTGATATTTAAATTGTAATTTTAGCGAAAATTAAATTATAGTCGTAAATGTTAATATTTTTAAAATGTTTAGAGGTCAAGACGAAATAAAACAAACAAATAAAAATTAGAAATAATATAGAGTTTTTTATTTAAATATAGTTTATAAACATTTAATTATTAAGAATAAAGTTTAGGTGAGTGACTATGACGCGCAATAATATGCTATCAATCTTACACTAATTCCTTAATCACGAAACACTCTCATTCAACGCTCTCTCAACACTCTGTTCTACTCTCGGTTCAACACTCTTCCACACTACGTTCAACTCTTTTCTGCTCTACTCTACGTTCAACTCAACTCACCTCGTTCAACACACTCCCACGTTCCGTTCAACTCTCTGATCAACACTGTTCTACGTTCAGTCCAACTCTGCCTACGCCTCGACCCATCGTCCGTCCGCTGGGTCCGGTCCCTGTCCCGTTACGCCTTTATTGCCTTCCATAAACTACAAGTTCTTAAAACTACGACACTACAATAATTTCAGTTGGATTCATATCTTACTGAGAGCTAACTATACCCGTCATCGCTTGATTATCGCGACACTGGTGCATGCTTTCCAAAGAGATCGCCACAGTTAACTGGTGTAAGGCGTAAGAGCGCCTACGGCACCAAGGCCCTGCATGAGGGTTAATTTATGACACTGCCTCAGTGAGATGCCTGGTCACCAAGTGACTGGGAAATCGGCTAGGCAGAAATGCACATGGCCCGCTCTAGTGGTGGGGCCCGGGTTTCCCGAAAACGTACGAAGAGGAGAGACAAAGGGCAGTCTAGCTAAGCCCGTGTTAGGAGACGGTTTAGAATAAAATAATCTTTTTGAGACTTTTGTGTTTTGCCATATTTTGCCCTATCCCCGCTTTCGACCATCCTTAAACTGGTTAATTTCAGGAGTTTAAAAATTTGAAGGAACTGGTCGTTGGCTGTTTAGCTGGTGTTTGGAAGGTGGAATAAATCTCGCGAGCACGCTCAATTATTCGGCGTGATGGATTTATCTTCGTTCGAGTACAAGGGCTGAAATTGCTATTAATCGAAGATTTCGTCGCAATTAACGGTGTTGCACGGGCTTCGTAGACTGGAATATGCCGGCTTGATAAGTTCATTAGTGAGCTATTCTGTGAAGAGGGTACGGTATCTCGAGTGATCTGTTCATCGAACACTTCGTTTCAATGAATCGCGCCGTTACCTAGCGCTGTTAGTGATTGAATTCTTGAAAAATTCGTTATAAAATTAAATGGTACAGTGAAGAATAAATAAAATAAAATTTTTTAAATGTAGACACGTGAGTATGTCTATATTTAACACTAAAACTACCGACGATTAACGTAGACCTATTTGCACCCCAATAAATAAAAATGATAGATGTTCTAAAAAAATACATAACTTAAGAAAAACAAATCTTTATATTTTTTACAGAAATATAAATAAATATAAATATACCTATTTCTACCGAAGAATTCAAAATAACAGGTATCTGAAAAAAGTATAAAATGTAAGGAAAATAGATCTTTATTCATTTTTGTTACAGAAAAACACAATTGATTCCTAAAAATGCATCATTGTAGATTTATAGAATTTATATGAGAAATCCAAACCATTTCGACCACCTCGGTAGTTCTACTGTTAATAAATACGTTTTTCTTTCATTTTCGTCTATTAATACATGGAAATTGACAAAAGCATACAATTTCTCTCGCTAGACATCACCGAGCAAAGAAATAGATTCGCGTATCAGTTCTGATCGTCTCATCGACTACAGCTCGCAGACAGATCCATCTCTCGTAACGATGAATCGGATCGCGGAGTTTCGTGAGTTGGACGTGCAAATTAGGATCGTCCGTCGACGCTCGCAGCGTGAAGTTCAATTTCCTGAAGACACTCAATAGCCTGGTTCTACATTCACTCTACTTTTACGGTTCGCTTGTTCAGCCTCGAGTTTTTCCTTATCGCGAGCAATCACAATATCTCCTCGGGCGATACGAGGAGCTCGCTTTGAGTGCCTTCCAAGGAATACTTCTCTTATTTCTATTTGCACACTTTGCAAGGATACGGGAACAAGAATCCGTAATGCGACGCGAGTATCTAGCGGGTATAAAGAACTCGTAAGACGCCGTGGCGGAGAACGTAAACTGGTCGTAAAAACTTAACGTTTCTGCCCGTGTAACGCAAAATGACGCGAATTTTTCCTGTATCGAGAAACGGTTTACCTATTTTTTTTTTTTTTTTTTTTTCTCTCGACATATTCCCGTTTCCCGGTCTTTTTATCGAGGTCGCTTTTAGTTTTACGCGATTAAACTTTCACCGTTTAACCCTTGCTTTAATCCATTGCTCGACCGCGCGTTATCTCTAGAAACTGTTAACGTCGTATTTCCTCGCGTAATTGATACGCTTTTAAGGGAAGAAGTAATGGTAACATGGGGCAATTTAATCACCAGGATGTAAATTAGTCTGTGTTTGCGGGATTCGTTTATAACATGTTTGTTTGGTGGTACCGACATTGAGATTACAGACGTTTATGCGATGAGTGAATTGAAATAAGTTTGGGAGCGTTGGTTAACGAAATTGGTTGTTGCAAGGCGAAAGATTAAGATTGATTTTTTGATAGAAATTTATTTGATTGATGGAGATTGCTTTGAGTGATAGAATGACTAGGTTTTTTTAATATCTTTATGTCAGTCGTTTTGTTACAATGGTATATTATTTTTTCTTTTATTTTTTTATTTTTTGTTTTTTTTATTCGATGAAAGCTGATTTTGTAATGGAAGTTGATTAAATTTATGAAGATTGCTTTAAGTAATAAAATGACTAGTTTTTTAATATTATTTTTAATGATACATTTTTTTTATCTTTGAATTAATGATTTTTTTATTTTTTGTGAATCGATGATAGCTGATTTTCTAATAGAAATTTATTAAATTGATAGAGATTGCTTTAAATAATAGATTGACTAGTTTTTTAATATTATTTTCAATATCACTTCTGTTAAATTTTTTATTTAATAATTTTTTAATTTTTTGTGAATCGATGAAAGCAGATTTTCCAACAGAAATTTATTAAATTGATAGAAATTGCTTTAAATAATAGACTGATTAGTTTTTTTAATATTATTTGCAATATCACTTCTGTTAAATTTTTTGTTTAATAATTTTTTAATTTTTTGTGAATCAATGAAAGCAGATTTTCCAACAGAAATAGATTAAACTGGTAGAGATTGCTTAAAAAATATAATAAAAGAAACTATTCTAAATCAAAACGACCCGACACCCACCATCCATGAGTTAAAAGATTCTTCGCATCAAGCAAAGAGTTGAAAGTCGCTTTAAACGAAATTCCTCTGCTACAAGTTCTCCAGCGACTACCCATTCGCACGTTAAAATTTCTTGTTCCCATCGTTGAAATCGTATTCGACACCGTGTCGTGCGTCTTCTCGCGTACTGCTCGTAATTGTTAAAACTGGAAAGAAAGTCATTTGCCGGTTCGTGTCCATTCTTCTCACCATCCATTAAAGTTCGTAATTAGTTCTCGAGCTTCTTTCTTCGATACTCGCGAGACTTCAAGCGAGAGTCTTTTAGGGAGGGCTCGATATCCGGTACCACATTGTTTTCATTTACAAAAAAAAAAAAGAAAACTCGTTGCATTATAACCTCTCGAGCGTCGTTGAATTATCTCGCTCCCATGATTTATCGCGATGCATTAATTGGAAGGAGCTATTAATTGTTCTGCTGCTCGCGAGCAACACGAAAACACTTTTGTCGCGTAGCTCGTGAATTACGATTGTAATCCCAGCGTATCGTCTTTTGTGGAAAAATCGATGACCCGGAAGAAGATCCTTTGAGAACTGCAGTGTACTATAACCCAACAATCTGCTTTTCATGGTTACACGTTCGTGAAATACTGTTCAAGTTTTGAATACAGCTAAATTAGGAATATTTTTCATTTTTCCGCTCCGTTATAGGTTGAGAATTTTTTATTTTTATTTTTTTTTTTATACATTGTTTACAGTTGCGGCGGAGAACAGTGACGGGAGAAATAAACAACCGGCTTCGTTTGTGGACACTTCGAACTTTATTTTATAATAAGTTTCCTCGCGATTCTCACGGAGATTTTCTTTGGACGCTCGGAGTCTCAATCTACGACCAAACATTCACGATTCTTTCTTTAAAGATCGTTCTCTCTTCTTTCGTAGCGATCTACTCTAGGTCTAAACCAAACATTCGTCGATATATCATACGCCCCTTAACCCTTTGCACTCGGCTAGCGCCGCTATGGCGACGTGTATAATTTTCTTTAGAGATTACATTCTCAATTAAATTCTATATTTTCATCGATTCGAACGCTTCTTTTATGTCAAAATAAAAGTGAGTTAACCAAATAAATAAGAAATCGCAAACATTTATAATTTTCTGTTTCTCTTTCCAAATGAATGCTTCAAGTTTTCACAATAGTCCTTCGAAACTTAAAAAAGTTTGCGAGTGCAAAGGCTTAAATATTTCAAGAAATGATCACCCAACGCGACACTCGTACCGAGCAAATCATCCTTTCGAAAATTCTCTCGCACAACACTCACACATTCTTAACGCTAGCCTAAAGTAATTAATAGTCGCTATATCCAATAATTAATATTATTGGATAATATTAACAGGTGTAGTCGCTCAATAAATCGCATTAATATTTGAAAATTATAAACGTGCGATGGGAAAACGGTATTTTTTGTATACGGGTATGTTAAATTAGATAACTTGAGAGGAGTAGCGCCAGATGCTCTGCTAGTAATTAAAATAGATTTGTTTATTACCGTGCTAATATTTGATGCAATTATAGATGTTAGGTTATTTTATAGTTTTTCGTTTTTTTTTTTGTCAAACGTATCAAATTCGTGGAAGAAATATTTTCTCTCGAAATGCATTTCTGCAAATTGCAAGATGCACTCACCTCATTTTTTAATAATGGATAACTGTATAATTCTTGTGTAATCAAGCGAATATTCGTAAAATTATTTGAGCGAAGTTTCAACCTACTAGATATCTCATTTAGGTCATGTGGAATCTAGGCTAAGTAAATCCTTTAAATGGATGATAAATCGTTGGAATTTTTGTCGTAATTAAGTAGATTTGACGTAGAAAGGTAGTCCTCATTATGCTCTTCAGTCTTTTTCTTCGTAGAGTATTTTTTTGTCTTCATTTATGAAAAAGCTATGGTTCGTTCTACATGTTAGGATTAGTTTATATCCTAAAAACAAAAAAAGAAAATAATCGTTCTCATCATCATTATGGTTGGAATGATTTCACATTGTTCCTACGGTTGAATTCCAATAATATTTTTTTTTCAATTTCGCTAATTAATCGTGCTCTTTACGAAGGATATTACATGTTCTATTAAAGAGAATCATTTTTTTAAATCTTCCTGGTATATTGTAATTTCATACTTGAAGCTGCATTTTTTATATTTATCGAGACTTTTTAAATGAATTGCAAATAGTAAATATTTGGTAAATGTAAAAATACATTCTCCATCGTCGATATAGTTTTTCATTAATATTAGAATTATCGAAGTGGTCGAAATCACTTGTTTGTAATTTTTTACATAAATTCTATAAAGAACGATGCGTTTTTAGAAATTTTCAGTGATCTTCTTAAGAAATTTTTTTTTTTCATAGTTCTTTTTCAAATACTTATTAATTTAATTTTTTGGTAACAAATAAGTCTACTTTAATCTTCGGTAGTTTTAATGTTAATATGATTTACATAACGAGTCTTTCAGTCCTTGGCCTGATTTCTAATTATTTTGGGCTTTAAAAAAATCGGAAAAAATTCCCAGTTACTTATTACTGTCCCTTATTTACTACATGAATTATATTCCAGCCAAGTGTTTAAACCTTTCCGCAATAAAAATGAAAATTTGACGGAAAGTTACGAGAAAAAATTGGAATTTTGTGTGAAACTCAGCGACTCGTTATGCCGGCGGAAGTTTAAAAAAAAAATCTTACGAAAGCAAGAATAAACTGAGAAATTCTCACATATTCGGGTCATTATATAATATACATTATTATAAAGTTACACCGGGTAGCTTAAACGTTAAGAAATTTAGAATAAAACAGAATTGGTGGTAGTGGGTTTAAATTTATGAATAATGACGTGTGTGCGTGGTCGAATAACGGGGTCAGCAAGAGAATAATTTATCTGTCTTCTGGGATACGTATTTTAGCATGGCTCCAGAGAATAATACGCGTTCGATTACAGAATTTTGGAACAAATAATCTTCTATAAGAATTTCTAAGATCTACACAAACGCGAGTGCATTCGAGCCCTTGGAAGCATCAAGAGCGTACAAATACACAAAAAAAAAAAGGAAATGACGTGATAATACATTATTTTAAATTGTTACAAGACATTTTGTAAACTTCTAAATATTTGAAAAGCATATTTATTATTTTAATAATGCTTTTAGGGACTCGTCTTT
>SMSQ01001717.1:0-10010 GCA_019453375.1 Ctenoplectra terminalis | reverse complement strand
ATATATATATATATAAAATATTACTGCGACTAATAGATAACATTTAAGTCTCACCCATAGCGTAAGTGACTTACTAACGAACTCTTTAAATACAAGGATTTTATAATGAAAGGACCACTGTAATGGTTTCAAAGATGGATCAATAGGAACTTCTTAAACTAATTGTTAACTTTTATTCCAACGTATTGTACAAAATATCTAATCGAATATATACAATTAAAAATACATTACTAAAAGGAAAGATATTCAACCACGAGTAACTAGGAGGGAGATATAACGATAATTCAGCGGTATTAAAAAATTATTACCATTATTATTATTATATAATACTTCACAGATATTTGTTGAGTGTATCATGAATAAAGCTCTATGTTTTATTAACACAGAGTGTTCATGTTTTGATGATCATCCTCAATCGAACGACTGAGTGGTGTTGCAATGTAAAAATTGAAATATACAATATAAATTTGTGTTATGAATTCTCTGTCTCTTTGAATCTGAAATGAAACAAATATTTATTAATCATTTTTCTTACTCCTAAAAAATTTTCTCTCGTCGAATCAATTCTTTTCGTATCTTAATAATATTAAAATGAACATACTTGCACTTGGTGCACGTGTAAAATACTGTCTGTCCTTCATCCGCGGACCTTAACTGCAATGTAGCGTACGACATTTTATCATTTTGGCATTGAGGGCATTTTCTTTCGACAACCGGACCTTCCGCTTCCTCCTCCTCCTCGTCCTTATGCTTCGATGAACCGTAAGCGTTTTTTGAATTAAAATGAATCGTGTATTCCATTGCCATGTCACCGAAAGCTATGGTAAGTGTATGGTGAAGATTATATCAAAATAGTTGCAATTATTCAAAGCAATAAATAATACAGTTTTTTTATACAACGATGGAAAATTACAGTATATTTACAAAAATATTAAAGAAAATAAATAAAAATAAGTACCTTCGGCTCCCCAAGTTCTTTTACAAGCATAACATCTTACGTCTCCCCTATCACCCAACAATGGCAAAATTGATCCACAGTCGGAACAAAAACCAGGAGTACTTATAAAAGACACGGTATTATTTTCTTGCGCCATTTCAGATTAAACAAATTTACACGCGAAATGAACAAAAACAAACTTCAACAACCACGGTACATTAAATTCAAGAACCAGAACTCGTGCATGAAATTTACACAGATACCGCGCATGCTTCTTCGGTATCTATTTTATACAGAGTGTCGCGTAACTTACACATTTTAAATAAATCGAGCGCCTCTTGAAAAATTTGCTTTCAAGGGGCACAATGATTAAAAAGATTAAAAAGAAATATTAAAAGTATTAAATTTTAAGCAAAAAAAATAGTATCAACCTACATTGGTCCCAAACTGATCCCAAATTGATCCCAAATCCCAAACAAATGGTCAACAATATATTTTACAAGTTACCTCGAAAATAAATTCGTGTTTAACCCATTGACTGCAATTTTAGATTAATTTCAAATGGCCATTTGAGTTAAGAATTATTAGTGTTTTTCTCTTTTGNAAGGGGCACAATGATTAAAAAGATTAAAAAGAAATATTAAAAGTATTAAATTTTAAGCAAAAAAAATAGTATCAACCTACATTGGTCCCAAACTGATCCCAAATTGATCCCAAATCCCAAACAAATGGTCAACAATATATTTTACAAGTTACCTCGAAAATAAATTCGTGTTTAACCCATTGACTGCAATTTTAGATTAATTTCAAATGGCCATTTGAGTTAAGAATTATTAGTGTTTTTCTCTTTTGTTTCTTTCAATAAAAATTACTGTAAATGCCATTACAATATTATATCGGTAGCTTAATATTATCATATTTTGTAAAATTTCATGTATTCTTTAAAATAAAAGCTTGGCGCCCAGGGCAAGACGCTCTAAATACGCCTTAAAGACGATCCAATAACCCAGTAAATGGGTTAACAATTTTTCAGTAGAGAAATAATTTAAAAGTTCACAATTCAGCTGTGGGTGAGAGAACATTTAATACTTTATATTTTAAAAGTCGACAAATTAAGATAACCTATTACCCCAAACTTATATTCTCGATTTTTTTTCACAGTTCTTGCAACGATTATAAGTATTATTAAGTATAATTATCTGTAATTTATCAATAAAAGCTAGAATTGTAAGAAATATATTTTTAATTCAAATAACACCCTGTATATGGTTGTTAAATAGAAACCAGCCGTAGCGTTCAATATAGATACATGCCGCGCGGCATTCCTGCGCGTGTATGTTTTGCTCGTTTACTCGATCAGAACCGGCAAAATGGACGATATAGCACTCCGAGTGTCTGATCATGTTTTAGAAGTGATTTTTTCTTATTTAGACCTGCACACGCTGAGAAACTGTTCGCTCGTGTGCAAGCGATGGAACCGTTTCTTGAACGATGAGAACAATGACGCGTGGAGGATGCACTGCATCAGAAAGTTGGCCCAAGAGGCGCTCAGTTCCGATTTATTGTCATCGGTCCCAACTTACAAATCGAAGCTCCGGGCGTTTTATCACTCGTGGAACCCGAATGACTGTTCCCGTAACATTTACATTAGGCCCAATGGATTCACCATGCACAGGTAGAACCTTGGATTCTGTCATTACCGCGTGTTAATTCGTGGTTTCCGCTGGGAACCCGATCGTGTTTCCACTCGATGTCAAACTTTGTTGCATCGTTAATTAACGAATTAATGTTATCTTCAAATGTTTTGCCGTTTAAAAAGTTACCAGTGGCGTGAAAGATTGTAACTGTTTTTTTTAATTTTTTTTTTTAACGATTAGATTGTTTAAAAGTATGCAAACTTTCAATGTCGAGTCTGCTTTTATGTAATAAATGTTAAGTGAGCGCTTGAATCTTTACTACTTGAGTTATAGGAATCCAGTTGCCCAAAGCACGGACGCCTGTAGAGGTAAAATTGGCTTTAGGCACGGACGTCACGCCTGGGAAGTTATTTGGGAAGGACCTCTGGGCACGGTAGCGGTAATAGGTATAGCTACCAGGGAAGCACCTTTATTATGCCACGGATATGTAGCATTAGTTGGCTCTGATGAGCACTCCTGGGGATGGAATCTGGTGGATAATCATCTGTTGCACAATGGAAATGTGCAAGGGAATTATCCTTTGCTTAACAATGCTCCAAAGTACCAGGTATGTTGCATTTTTTATGGCGACCTCTTATATAGGACAAAGAACATACCCTAAGGTACAAAACTTTATAATTAACAGGTTGGGGAAAGAATTAGGGTAATATTAGATTGTGATGATAACACGTTATCTTTTGAAAGAAATTATGAATTTTTGGGAGTGGCATTTAGAGGTATTGTATCCCTATGTTTGCCAGATAATAGTAGATTTATTTTAGCGGAAAATATTTTTCTTTGGTATTAATGATAAATTAAATACATAGGGCTGCCAGACAAAAGATTGTACCCATCTGTATCCGCTGTATACGGGAATACAGAGGTATCTATGGTGTACTTAGGACCACCTCTAGATGGCTAACACTTTACTTCTAGTAGAAACATATCCCCAGAGGCTTGGCCATGGCTGTATGATGAAATTTTGATGTAAAATTGACTGCATCGTACCGAAATGTCTACTATGAAGTAGAACGAGCACACCAATGAACTGTACGATACCCTTTGAGAGGGACGTGTGCCTGTTCGTTCAGTCGATAACATTGTAAATAGTATTAGCATTCCATGTAAATCGATAAATCCGTAACTAGGGCTTTACACAGCGCTGAAAGTCATAAGTTACTCAACAATCGACATCAGTAAGTTTCACTTGAAATCATACACCGGCTAATAGTCAGCGCTGAAACTGTCTGTATGTTTGATAATGAAGTTTCTCGTTTGAATCCTACCTTTGAAAGTACCTTTGTACGAGAAAGTTGAGTGACGTACTGATTTTAAGATAATCATGTAAAGAAAAAACGAAAAAAAGAAAAATTCTTAAGTTAGACGATTTTTGAGAAACAAGTTCCTTGGCGAGGTAATCGTGTATGTTTTTCGAACGAGTGCAAATCGGATTATTTTATCATCGCGAAACTTTTCCAAATCATGTAGATTGTAACTGTTTTTTTTAGTTTATATTTATGTACAGATAAATAAGTGTTATTCTTTACTCTTCCATGCAGTATTGAAATTCGAGTCCTTGTACGAATACATGCTTTATATGTATAAATCCATTCGCATGCCAAAGAAATGGCGAATTCTAACTTGTTTATAAAATAGTTACGTATCGTGGTACGTAGCTTATTTTGATCACTATTAAGGAGTCTACCATTTAACATTTACATCTATTATTTTTACCTTCTTTATGCTTGTTGCATAATCTTATGGGTACTGTGAAAGGAACAACTGTGATTCATCTGTAATTTTATTAGTATGTTTTTTTTTCTCAACTATACTTGTGTAGATATTTTTCTTATTTTTTATCTCATTGTGGCTGTTAACACGTTTCGTACCGTTTACAAGATATCTCACGTTTGGTAATCTAAATGTTAAGGATCGCGAGACAACCTGAAGATAACTTTCTTACAGAAAACCTATTACGCTTCGTTCTTTTTTTAATTTATTATAGATATTTATATGTATTTTAAATTAATATATATTTTCTAATGTTAGGAGTCGATTTTTTTTTTTCTTTTATACCGATACAGCTCGAGCAGCGAAAATCGTCGAACAAATCGAGAATAACTTATTACAGTATACAGGGTGTTCCACTTAAAGTGTTCATAGCTGCTTCATTTCCGAGTGTACAGAGCAATGTTGCAAATTGTAAAATATCACATGATAAAAATCCGATCGATTTGTATGATAATTAGTATTTTTATTTTTTATTTTTTAAATAGTACAACGCTAAGAATGAAACTGGTACCTGTTGAACTCGTCTACACAATATCATGGTCGAACGGATTTTAAACGATATCTTTTTCTTTTTTTTTTTTATTTTTGCAAGAATTTTTTTCTATTATAGTACTGTGTGTGATATAGCTTCGTGTATAAAGTTTCGTTTAATCGACAAATCATGTATTTATAGTCGCGGTGTGAAGTTTGATGATCACTATTGTGATCGATGCACAACACGTCGTATTTAGTTAATATAAACAATTCTTCGATTCGCTTGTACGCAATTTAGTGTAAGAAAGCCCTTGTATCGAATAAGCGTGGAAATTGTACATCCTGTTCTGTGAAATACAATTGTAGGTAGTAATTAATCGTCGGAACATCAAAAATATTTCATAAGTACGATCGTGAGTAAGAATGATTTTTAATGTACATATTTATTATTCGTCGTTGTGTTTGTTACGTGTAGCTTCGGTGAAAATTAGGTTTTTCTAAACTTTTGTACAGAATCGTGTACATATATAGCGATTACGGATGTACGAGGGGAAAAATAAACCTTGTTTCGTATGTGTTCAATGGTTTCATTCGCATAAATAGAAAATAGAGCTCTTACTATTGTTCGAACTTAAAAATTCGGATACCCGCTCAATTGGGTCCCGAGTATCCGAATTTATTCGAGTATTTGTATACTCACTCAATATAGATCCGTGTATTTGAATACTCGCTCAATATGGATCCGAGTATTTGAATACTCGCTCAATATAGATCAGAGTATTTGGATACTCGCTCAATATAGATCCGAGTATTTGGATACTAGCTCAATATAGATCCGAGTATTTGGATATTCATTCAATATAGATCCGTGTATTTGAATACTCGCTCAATATAGATCAGAGTATTTGGATACTCGCTCAGTGTAGATCAGAGTATTTGAATATTCGCTCAATATAGATCCAAGTGTTTGGATACTCAATATAGATCCGTGTATTTGAATACTCGCTCAATATGGATCCGAGTATTTGAATACTCGCTCAATATAGATCCGTGTATTTGAATACTCGCTCAATATGGATCCGAGTATTTGAATACTCGCTCAATATAGATCAGAGTATTTGGATACTCGCTCAATATAGATCAGAGTATTTGAATACTCGCTCAATATAGATCAGAGTATTTGGATACTCGCTCAATATAGATCCAAATCTTTGAATACTCGCTCAATATAGATCCGAGTATTTGGATACTAGCTCAATATAGATCTGAGTATTTGTATACTCACTCAATTGGGACTCGAGTATCCAAATTTATCCAACTACTCAGACAATTTCTTCAAATAGTAAGGGCCCTAGTAAAAAAATATTACGAGTTACGGACTGATTTAGAATTAATGTATTTCTCGATCGACGACCGATTCCGGTCTCCATGGAAAGAAGCATATTCTCGTTTCGAACGGGAAACATAATACAAGTTACTTCAAACACGAAATATCAATATTACACGTGAAATATAGTGGTGCCTTATTACAAATCTTTCGATGCAATCTCAATGTGGTTACGATAATACACGATAGCATTAAGTATTACAATTTTAATCGATGTCTACCCGTTAAAACGATTCGAATCATCGATGACAAAAAAAAAAGTAAAAAAAAAGTATATACATATATATATATATATGCATCGTTTTGTAAATACACGTGTTACACGCGCATCATGCAACCATCTGCGAAACCATTCTGTACAAACGTTTAGAGGAAGTGTAAATTAGTCGTGATACGATTAAGCTTGGAACACCGGTATACTTAAACGGTATATCAGGAGTATAGGAGATTGAAACAAAAGAATAATGTACATCGCTCTGTAAATAAATTATTTTATTTTAATGCTTTAATGTTTGTATTGTTGCATACCACGAGTTGTAATTATCGATAAATCTTAACATCTCCCTTTTGAACACGTTGCCGCAAATGACGGCTATAGCCGTCCGATCTTTGGCGATACGTAGACAAACGACGGCTATAGCCGTCATGAAAATTTTAATCGATAAAAAAAAGAACAGCGTTAGTACGAAGTGTTCTAACGCATACACTTGTTAATTATTAAGTAATACATCGGGAAAAAAGGTATAGCATGCCAGACAGCATATTAGTTGTTCTTTTATGCGTTTTTCTCAATTGAAAAAAAAATGTGTTTCTGAGCACGATCGTCAAATTAAAAGTGTGCGGCAACGTGTTAAGATTGAGACAGAACCGAGGGTGTTTCGTGTTAAGATTTCTCTTTTATTTTGAAACATTTACACACGAGCGTTCCGTAGAAACCATTTCCCATTTTTACAGTCCATACGATTCAACACGATTTATTATAAAATTCGTGATTGAACGTAACTTATCCTTCATTCATCGTTCTCCATTGAGAAAGAAAAGACGAATACCCAGGTTTAGTACCAAATTTGCAAACGACCGTCATAGCCACGCCGACAACACTCCCCGTAGCTTACAAAAATATAACGACAATTTGTTGTACATTTAGTTCCAACGAACATTACGCAATTTTTACTGCTGTGCAACGTGTAAATAGGTATTTGCTTGGATACATGTGTGTTAAAGAATCATAGTTGCAATGGTTCGAGCTCTAATCGTTAATCAGATCGAACTCAACTTTATTTATTAACGCAAGATTCGATAAACTATTTCTTTATCGCTCAAGAATTGCATCTATGATTAGACTGTGGATTTTTATACGAATTAATATTTTTGAGAATACAGTAAAAATTTCGATTACTTTAATTTTTGATCCGCTATACGAAACGCGTATAGTTTGTTTGTTTTTTTTTTTTTTTTTTGTCGAAAGAGGCGAAATAAAATAATTTATTCATAAAGATTAATCGTCAACAAATTTTCCTCTATTTTTGAGAATGTTTTCCAATCAATCACTAATTTTTTTATATACAATTGACAAGCAATTTTGTTGTTTATTAATATATTCGTATTTCGTTTTTTATCACATAATACAATCGATTATTATTATATATATATATATATCACAATAAAGTAGCTTTGTTATGATTGAGATACTTTTGGAAAAATGATTATATTCTACAGATAACAAGGTATTTAACTCTTTGAACTCAGTTTGTTTTTAATATTGTTGCTCGTCAACTAATAAAACTGAAAAAATTATTGTTGTCATTCTCCAGGTTGACGTACAAGTTTTATAAAGAAAAATTTATGTCATATCCAGTATGACATACGAGTTCAAAGAGTTAAAGTTACAGCAATAAGTATACATACATTGAAATAAGTTTCAAGTTTAAAATAAATCACAAAGTTTATCGTTTCACTTATGTTAGTATTCTTCCTTTTTAATTACAACAGGTACTCTACAGTTGGATGTAGAGATATAGTGAGGTTGCAAAATTGATTAGGCGTTAAGATTTATGTTCCGTGCTATGAAACAGAAATTTGAAACGATAGAAAAGAAGATAAGGTTTGTATTTTTTGTTAATTTATATTTTTGTACTTTTTATTCATATATTTAAATGTATGTATCTTAATAATTATGTTGCTTGTAACTATGCATTAAAGAATAAGGTTCGAGCATTGATTAACTTCAAAAACTGTTTATAATTAATAAACCAGAAGGAAAGTATGAACGCAAGCTATTGTTAATTAATGATGGAACCTTATTGTTTAATACATTACCTTGAAAGTTTATAAAATATTCGCGAAAAATGATTTATTAAGAAATCAGTGTCCAGTAATACATTAGTCGCGTTGGAAAAAAAAAGTTTATCCTTAAAATTGTTAATAAATAATAATCTCTTTGTAAAATCTCCACAACAGTAATTCTTCTTACTGAAGAATCATATTATGTTATACAACACAGAAAATGCATAAACCAATAGTAGATTGTAATTTAAAGAATCACAAATGTACATCAAATACCCTTTAGCGAAAGGAACAATTGTAAAATTGTTTGCACAGTCCTGCAATGGTTACATCAATACGTGTCGATGCTAAACGCTTTAATTTACGGTCTCACTATATCTCTGCTTCTAACTATACACTATTTTCATGGCTATTTCTGCCACTGGTCATAGTACACTAGGATAAGCGCTGGAACGCTGTTACATCTAAGCATGAGAAATACTTAAACTGATATATAAGCATTCCCTTGATTAACCAGAAAGAATTGCATGCGTAATAAGTTCGGTTAAACAATCATCTATGGGAATGATATATTTGGAAATGTGTACGCGTGAGCAATTTAACAGTGATTTACAAAGTAAATATTTCATCCCAATAAAATAAAATTAAAAAAAAAAAAAGAGAGAAACGTGTAAAAACGTTACTGCTAGTGTTGTATTTTTAAAAAGTGCAAATTCTTAATAGGAAACTGACTCACGTGTAACGCTTCTATTCACAGACGCGTTAGGAATGCGAGATTATCCGACTCGTAATCAGAGAACTCTAAAGTGGAAAAGAAACGTGCTACGTAGCAACAGTAGCAACCTATTTGAAATTCGTAATATACTCGTTACTCGTTCATTTTGAATTTATAAATCCCTAATTACTACTATAGTTTGCCCTGTACTGTTCCTATTCACTGTACTCTGAGATACAGTGAGAAAAAATAACTACAAACGTGTTTAGTTGGAAAAAGGACCCGCAGCTCTTGCAATCAGCCACTGTGCATTCGTGAATGCACATAGAAACACAAAACAGTTTGTGTTCGTTTGATTATTGACATATAAATTTGTCTATATCCCGAATCATCAAGTACTCACTGAATTAGCAGCAGTAATTGCGTCAACCCAATTTAAAAAAAATATTGACCTAATTCACGTGCGTGTGTCCATTCCCTGAGGTATTTGTATCTTCGTATAACTTCTCGTTATCTTCATACATATTCTTTTTCGGAAGTGCGCACTCGAGCGCCGGTTTCACGCTGGTCGCTGGGAACTTCGTTAAGAAGAAATCGGATACGTAACAAAACAGCTTGCATAATAATGGGCATAACAATGCTTGATGAATAAATGCCCATATTCGATAATTTTGACCGCCAAACGGGTCTAGAACAGCTGCGCACAACATGTGACTGAGATTTACTTGTACGGGCTAGAAAATA
>SMSQ01001715.1:0-10344 GCA_019453375.1 Ctenoplectra terminalis | reverse complement strand
TTTTTTTTTTAAGAAATTTTTTTTTTTTTTTTTTTTTTTTTTTTTTTGTTGGTAAAAGAAAGATCACGATTAGTCGTTGGAAAATTACGAAGTATTACGAAACGTTTCGCTGTTCGTACGTTGTTTGAAGATATTTTAAGTGGTCAGCGATAACTGCGTTTCCTGTTGCGCTGCAAACTGCAAGGCGGATTCGTGTGACTGGTCGCAGCGCGAACGCTCTCGGTTGCGAATTCGCGGTTATCAGTGCTGGATTGGCGAATTTTTCTTGATTCGTGATCTTCTGGATTTATTACACGGCGTCGAGCAAGGGATTTTAGATATGTCTAGCTTTTATATTAATCTACTGCAATTTATTCATTCGTAGTTCTACCATACTGCCTCGTACGTTCTCGATGATCGGTGTAAAGTTAAACGCAGGTCGAGAGACCATCGATTTCTAAATGACACGATCAGCTTAACCGGTTCATCGATAACCCGATCAGTTTACCACTATCGCTGCTTCTTTGAAATAAACGCGTCATTTATTTCGTACCAACCATAGGCTTGAAATAAATTAATGTCGTCGGTGTACCAACGTCTCGAACGTTTAATACGATTACACACTTCAATTGATGTATAATTAAAGCGAAACTTTCGAATTGACTTAATTGATTTAATCGTAAGAGTGCCGGAATTAACTTTCACGCTGGCAATTTATTTTTAATTGACACGATCTGTGTTCTTTTTTTTTTTTCATCCTCAATTGAGCTCGTTACTTGGAAAACTTGATTTTACAGTCGAAACATTGCATAAGTCTAAATAGTATTACAACTAATAGAAAAAAGCTACTATAATCCATCATCCACTGCAACATTTTTCCTTATAAAAAGAAACCCACAACTATTCCTTCAATAGATTGTTAATTTTTAATTCTATCGTTCAACCAACGTCGGCATTTTTCAGGAACTTTTTTTTCTACTTGCACCGATTAAAAAAAAAAAAAAAAAACAACACGCAACGCGCCATTCTTCTCGAATGGGTTAAAATTCAAGTCTAAAATGAGTTTTACAACTCCGCCCATGGGGTACAAAAACACTCGGGAATAAAAAGAGGAAGAAAGAAAACACACGTGTGCCCACAAGATTTCGCCGTTCACCATCCCGTGCATTCATCGGCCGGAATGCAATTACGTTCGACCGGGGGTCGAGGAGGAGTTGGTTTCGGTCGGGTCGGCTGAAAAAAGACTCTGTTTTCCAAGTCGCCGCAGCATCTGGAAGAATAGAAGCTGAGTAAACCGTGTCTTCCGTGTGTATACACAAAGAGGAGCTTTTGGATTATGGATGCAACGGGGTCACGTGTTCCACTCGCGCTGTGGCGTTACTCGAAAACGTGAAAGTCAGGTCTTGCGGTCGATCACTGCTTCGGCTGGCTCGATGAAAAATTCACCGTCGATACTCCCAATGAAATATCTCTGGTTGGTCCCACCGGTTCACGCTGGTGGGATCACCGAATCGATGGTTGGCGCGGTGGCGCGACGCGAAACGGGACGCCACGACCCGATACCGAGTACTAATATTAGAACGCTTATCGCGAACCGATAGACCGGAGCCCGTTTAATTGCATCGACCTCCGGTCATTTGTCGATTTTCTCGCGTTCACGAGGCGCCTACGAGGGCAGTCTATGGGGAGACATTAAAAGGGGTTGAGATTTGGGGATAGGACCTCGTGAAAATGGAGGATTTAACCGATCGGATACAGTTTCTGTTAACCCTGCTACCGCCCTTGGATCGTTTTTTACCCAATCCAATTTATCTTTCGTCGAAAAATTTCCTAATTTTTCAGGCAAATATAAAAAGAACTGTTGCCAGTATTGCAACTTCCCTTTTTATAATTTTATACTAAACGCACAGTTTTTATAGGAATTTTTTTTAGTCAAACGAGGTCGCGCTTAAGTCGAAAAGAATCTGGGGGACCGTGGCAGGGTTAATATAGCGAAGATACGCGTGTAAAAATTTAGATACAATTTATATGTATTAAGTCGCATCGAAATGTATCATCTGTGGAACGCAGCAAGCAAGCAAACTCATTAAATGGTCTATCTATACAAATACGTCGTGTTTTATGATGTAGTCGTTGATGAGTAATACAGCGGAGCAGCTGCTGTTTCCCGAATCCTTTCAGCTAATTTAAAAGCGGAACGGCGAAGAATAAATAGAAAGTTGGGTAAACACAGCGTCGTCATCCCGAAGACCGGTGGCACTGCGGATGAAATCATTCATTCACGTCTTCTCTGCATCTTAGTCTCGTCTATTCTCTGTTCATCGAGTTACATCTACGAGGAAACAATTGTATCCTACGAAACAGGAAAGAAAGAAAAAACAATTGCATCCAGTTATTGCGTTCCATCGTTTCCAATCAGTAGGGGATTATTTGCCACGCGCATATGCAACCAGAAAGAAAGAAAAACGGGCAACATAAACGAGTCAACCGGTGGATCGAAATAAACGGGATTGCTCGCAACGAGGTCCAAAAAATGAGCCTGTAATCTCTTTATGTTTTTCCGTTTGACGAGACAAAAAGCAACCCTCTCTCTTTCTCTCGTTATGACGGGAACGGCGAATTAACCAATTTTGGTGCGCGCCGCTCGGAGGGAACTCGCCGCGAGTTTCAGACGACGATCAATAGCCAAAGGGCGTCAGGTTGCCCGAAATACGCGTATCGAGGCCTGGATATTCCTTTGAGCGTAGCTTTGTAGGCGTGCTCGTTATCGTTTTCCAGTCTAACGAGAGGAAAAAACGTATCACTGCGTGTTTTTCTTTTTTTTTTCCTTTTTTTTGTTTTTTTTTTCAGTCCTTCATGGTTGATAATAGCTAAAAGTTTGGAACCGTTCCGCAGGAAACTGCGTTTTTTAGTTTGTAAAAATTGGAGGCCGTTGACATCGCAAGATATTTTGCAGTTTTTAGAATTTTTTCGACGCGTTTCTATGATCTTTTCTTCATTTTTTATTCATCGTTGAATTTTTGTAAGGTTTGGGAAGATTTGCGTTGCTGTATAGTTTAATTACAGTAATTTGTTGACACAGTCTTGCGGTTCCTTTCCGACATCTTGTTATGCTCGATCGTAACATGGCGGTTCTTTTGCCGACTCCGAGTTTCCGGAAGCGGCTCGTTTAACCAGCTCCGATCCGCAACGGCAAGTTAGGGAGTGGCTTTAAATTTAGATCGCTAGATCACCGTCCCCTTTTAAAAGCCTCGGTCGATGTTATCGCTGAAAATTTCGTAAGTAAACTACGTTTCAACGTCTACGAAATTTATATCCAATACCGATCGATTTTATATATGATTTTCGCACTCTATTAGCGGGTTTTGTAATACCTTCTGGCACTAACGCGTCAACCGTGCGATTCAAGCGTTAGAAAGAATGGGAAGTGTGACTTTTCGCGAGTTTTTGCGACGGAGCGTGTATTCGTCACGCGCGAGCCGCGCACAAAGCGAGTGTACAAAATGTAAATCGCGTTGAATCAGCCTCAATCAACGCGTAAGTTGCCACTGATTTTGAATTAAGGTTAACGATAGCATTTATCAGCTCGTTACGTTGCATTCATGCAGCCGAGCTGCAGCACCTGCGGTGTTTCCTTGGACAGGTACAATGTCAACGTTTTCTATCGTGATTACGGCTGAATCAACAACGGCGAGACTCTTATCGTGCTCGCGAGATTAGAAGGCGAAAGTCAAACAGATAATTGAAATGTCTGATAATGTTGGTTGCAATAGAAATTGCGGTGGAACGCGGAGAAATTTAGTACACCCACGCGAGATAGAAACGGGAGTTGTGTTCGATGTTGGTAACTTAAGGTGTGGCACTGCAAAGTTCCGAAACTCCTATATTTAGGTTTGAACTCCGAGGATTCGAGATCGAGAGAATTCGGTACAGAGATCTTCGTGAATGAATAAGAGATAAAACGCGAATCGAAGCGTTGATTATCAATTTAAAGGTAATAATAAATTGAAACTGAAATTATTGGAAAACATTCTCGAGCAGAGTGAAATGCATGAAATTAAAATAATCTACGTTAAAAATTACGAGAGATCATTAACGTTGGTATTAAATACGAGATTTTACGGAAATTACTCTGTTAACAAGTTGAAAATCGTTAGAATTTTAAGCATTCGATACGTACAATTTATCAGAGTTATTAATTGGCCAATTAAAAAGATTTACGTCACGTTGTATCGCGATTGGTGTACGATTTGCATGGATTTATCGCAGAGATGCAGGCTGTTTCAATTAATTAGGCGATCGAACGTCGTCGAAGAATGTTGAAAAACACGATTCAGCTCGTTTTATCGCGTCCTTCCGTTCAATAATTATGTCTCGCAGAACTCGCTCGCATGTGTGCTGCTTCGATCAGCGACGATGGCACGCTGAACTTACAATCGACAACTTCACCGAGTAATTTTGTAATACGAGCTTTTATACGCCCCCGGTGTGAATAGGCAAACTTATTGCTTCGACGAACAATCGATGCCCTGTTCGTCGAACGTTCCTCCGAGTAAGTACGCTTTCGCTGTCTTCGACGTCGTTCTCTGTGTTAACGCTCGATTTAGATCCTCCGTCTCTCTGTTGGCACTTGTACGCTTTGAAGAACATCTTTGTTCGGTGCTTCTTTTCATTTTTTCGAGTAATTTATGCTGGAAAATGATGCGCAGGGTCCACAAGGTCTGTAAGGTCTAAGATATCGAGGAATTTCTTGTTTTCTCGTAAAATAAATATTAAACGGTCACGGTTACCGATAACAGCGAGAGAGTTAATAACACAAGAGAGGAGTAAGCACGCGTTAATATCGATTCATCGGAGAGTGGGCACAGGTCGCGTGGTGTGCGTCGCGACGCGTCGCGTCGCATCGTCCAGTGATCGCTTTTTGCCTCTTTTAATCGTCTCGTACGCTGACACCGCGCCTCGAATCGATACTATCTCGCGTGCAGGTCGCACGATCGGGAGGAACGTGCGTTCGACTGGACTGTCTGTATGCCCCGGGCGAAGATTCTGATAAATTTTTCGGTAAATATTTGCGAACCGACTGGACAGCGTACAGCTACGTTTTTGGTGAAACAGACTCGGCATTGTGTAGTTTTTTCCTTTTTTTTTTCTTTTTTTTTCTTTTTTTGCCCATTTTGGTTTATCCGTTTGTACACGTGCGATGGGTTCCCAGTGGTTCTCATAATTGGAGCAATTTATTGATTTATCGCATTCTGTGTTGTACGCTAGCTTTGTTCTTTTTAGATTTTTATTTCTCATCTTTGTTTCAAAAAGGAAAGAAGCGGTTGAATTAACAGCGACCAGTCAAGTTCTTAAATTATACAATATTTTTGATCTCTTATAGTAAGCTACTATTTCAGTGAGTCAATCTTTCGGATCCCTGTCCTCGAAACCTATCAATCCCCAGACCACTTCGAAACTACGAATACACCACCATTCTATCCAGTTCTTCCACGAATCTTCTTCCAACCAGCAACTTCATCCAAACGCAATCAAACTTCTGTGACCACTCGAGGGCTCGTGTTTCCTTCCAAGTTCCATTCAAACCTTCCAGTATTTGTCCTACTTCTCTGAAAAAAAAAAACCCAGGCAATTTTTCTTCCGCGAAATTGAATTCTTGCAACGACGAGGAACTTTCTTCCACTAACGCTCAACAATCACCCATGCTAATACAATCACCGGAAACCATAGCCATTCTCAATTCTCGGTTATGTTTCGAACACACCTTCGACACTGTGTTAAAGAGCGGAGCAAATGACAAAGGCCGGTACGTTTAATTGGAATTTCGATCAGGCGCGATCATGCGGCGGCAATTTGGAGGCGCTCACCGCGCCGGAAACGCAATTTCGCCAAGTGATCTCCCCGCGTCTTTATTATCATGGCGTGCCCTACATATCGTTCGATAATTGCAATGCAAATGAGACATTTGCATGCGGGCATAATACGTGCCAGGTGATTTGCATGCAGAGGGAAATCCATTCGTATGCGCGGCGTAAAAATGTCGCTACCGTGCACCTTTCCAGCCGGCTGAAGCGTCCTCGTAATTATTAACTGAAAATCGACGCCGCACCGTATCCTTTTTCTGTCTTGCATTCGCTGGCCCCTACATTAATACGTTCGATGGCTGCGAGAGTTGGAAGGAGTATAACGCAACTTCTATCGAGCGAATAAAAATGTTTTTTATCGTACTGTTTAACCGTGATACGCGCAAGAGAAGATCGAAGGGTCAGATAATCGATGGAATTATTTTTTATCCGATCAGATATACTTCCATAAGATTTCTTTTACTCTAATTTCAATTTATGGAAAGATTTTCTTTCACACACGGAATATGTTAAAAGAATGAACGTTATATATATATATATTTTTTTTTTTTCGTTTCGTTTGATTTTATTATTATGGAAAGCAGCGAGTTAGGAATAAATACGATTCACCTCTCGTATCGCTAATATTTCGCGCGAAGAATGGACCAAATTTAAAATTCCGTAGCTCTCCAACGGGCGATTTATTGGCCGCTCTGGGATGAAAAAATAGCAAGAACCCAGGATTTCCGACGATTATTCACTGTTTCATTATTCCAGTATAACTATCAGGAATCTTATCGCGCACCTTCTCTGGCTTTGCTCTCTCGAAGAGATTTCTTGTGGATTAATGTCTCCGCTGGAGATTTAATTATTAGGGAGAAATTAATTGGTAGAAAAAGGCGTCTCAAAGCGAGATCTTTTTTATTAAATTTGAAAATTATGTATGGTGGAATTCGTCGCGTGGATTATGTCGAAGCTACTTCTTGGATGACGCTGAAAAATCAGTTTCAATTTTAATATTAATGAAACGGTACTTTATAGTTTTTGAATTTTTTATATCTTCGGTAATTTATCGTTTCGAGCGCCATTAAGGAAGTCAAATATCGGAAAACGTTGTTGACGTGTCGAAGGTTGAAAAATCGCCTTACACCTTTAGACTTAGTCCCAGGTTAGTCACTCCTGCGTAATCCCATTGTGAACACCGAAAAACAGGCTGACTCAAGTTCACCACAGGTATTAAAGTTCCTTGGTCGTTCGGCAGATCTTCAGTCTCTCTGCGACCGTCGATTGTATCGCGTTGAAACCATCGATTTTCCTTTGTACGTCGCGCAGTGTTGAAAAATAAAGTGTAGACCTGTGGGACTTCACTCTGTAGCGATTCCAAGTTCATTTTTTAAATGCTCAGGTAAACGAATCGATAAATCGCTGTATTAACAAGTATGTACCGACTAAAATTCATAAAAGCGATCTCGAATTCCATAAATTTCTAATCTTCAAAAATTACAATAATTAAACTAAAATTCATACAAGCGATTTCGAATTCCATAAATTTCTAATCTTAAAAAATTACAATAATTAAACTAAAATTCATAAAAGCGATTTCGAATTCCATAAATTTCTAATCTTAAAAAATTACAATAATTAAACTAAAATTCATAAAAGCGATCTCGAATTCCATAAATTTCTAATCTTAAAAAATTACAATAATTAAACTAAAATTCATAAAAGCGATCTCGAATTCCATAAATTTCTAATCTTAAAAAATTACAATAATTAAACTAAAATTCATAAAAGCGATCTCGAATTCCATAAATTTCTAATCTTAAAAAATTACAATAATTAAACTAAAATTCATAAAAGCGATCTCGAATTCCATAAATTTCTAATCTTAAAAAATTACAATAATTAAACTAAAATTCATAAAAGCGATCTCGAATTCCATAAATTTCTAATCTTAAAAAATTACAATAATTAAACTAAAATTCATAAAAGCGATCTCGAATTCCATAAATTTCTAATCTTTAAAAATTACAATAATTTCCTCAGCTAAAATCGTGCTGACTGTAAAACACCATCCCTGTAGAAACTCTTTCTATTAAAAAAAAAAAAAATCCATACTTTCCAAGTACCTAACATCCACAGAATAAATCAACCACCCGACAAAAAAATTTCCAAATTCTAAGCTTCTATTTCAAATACCTTTACCACCCCGTGTCATCCCTAATCTCGCTATAATTACAAGCGAGAAGTAACTATCCATTAACGACAGAACTCGCAGAACTATACAGATTCCGGTATCGTCCTCCGTGTTCCAAATTTTGTGAATAATCTCTCAGCGGCGCGTTAAAATTTATCGACAAAGTTAAATTATTAAGATTAAACGTATGCGACAGTGCACATGCTGGAGCTCGTGAAACGGTATTAAAACGCTGCCGACATACCTGACGGCTTAAGCTAACGAACCTCGAGATCAAAGGCCTAACAGCTTGTCTCTCATTCCCAACTCGAGCCAAGAAAAACTCGACGGATCGATACAGAGCCAGACACATGTTGCTTCAATCATAAGTGTCGAATAATCTCGACGTACGTACTTGAGTATCGACTGCGTCAGTCTTCGGCGCGCTTCCGCTCACCATCGTCCCTCGATTCTATGACGGACATCTGACTGTTGCACACGATTCTGCACGCGTGCATCGGCTCGGCTGCACCTGGCGCGGCGCAAACACGCGCCGTTAATGCTCGTGTTTGCGAAACTGCTGCGCGAGGTGCTTGACACGCGAGCTATGCGAACCTGATCGCCAATACAGGGGCTCGATTCCTTTCCGACTGTCGCGATTTTTCATTCCTGGCAATGGAACGAGCCAGCGTGCGACTGGCAGGGAGCTCTGAATGATTTTAGATCGTGCCTTGAGTTTATTGGAACGTGTCTTAACGTAACGTGTGGCGTTCGGTTTTATACTGGATTCGATACAAGTTGGTTGATTTTGCGAATAGTAAAATATTCACGATTAACGGAGTACTTTTATTTTAGCGGTGTGTAGAGCAGCGGCCACAGAAATTGCACCACTTTTCACCTAGCGAGCCGTTGATAGGAAGCCACGACCACAAACTGTGAATGCATTTCCAAAACAGACAATCCTACATAGCTGTGAAACAATTGACGTGAAATTGAACCGACGCGATACAATACAGCCATATTTTCATCGGATTATTGAAATTATTAAAAGATCGCGTTGATACAGTTTGGCGTAACTACAAAGTTTGCAATGTATCTAAATATTCGAGAAACTGTATTCTTCAGAGGTGGTGCGATTTTGTTGAACCCTGCTGTACTTTATAGAAAATTTAGCTGTAATATAAAAATATTTAGTTTTATTAAATTAGGATTGATTTGTGAATTAACACTACAATTACCGATGATTGAAGTACATTAATTTGTTCCAAAGAGAAAAATCAAACTCAAATCATTTTGATAGTTTCGGTAGTTCTGGTGTTAAAATTATATTTATTAGCAATATTCAGTCACCCTGATTTATTTTTAATAACTAATACTAAATTCTTGATATATTCCAAAGTTTTGAAAAATTTCAATTTCTTGGAATCGTTATCCAACAATCAGACACAACGATAGTCGTATCCATGTTCGCTGTTCGTAGGGTATAGAGTATTTGTAGCTACTCTAACAACCGCGTTATAAAAGTCTCTTGGCGTATGTAAATGCGGACGCAAACTCGATTGTCTCCACCTACGACACAGCCTTCTGGTACCGTTGACCGTCTTCAGCGTTTCCTAGAAGCGGTCAGTAAATTGCGTCGCCCTCCTTTCGATTAACGTGTAACTCGATTTATACGACGCTTAACCGAGCCTCTATTCGGGATTCTAGCGCACCAGCGAAGACATAATTTATGCCCGCGTAACGTTTTCGCCTATCGAACGGATCATTAAAGCGTTTGCGATTTTTTTATCGTCATCTTCGTTATAATACGGGTTAAGTTAATCGGCGATACATTATTTACGATATCTGCATAGAATTTAGAACGTGGCGATGTTCGAAGAAATTTCTAAACGCGTCAACGAATAATGTTTTGAAATCAATTTGTAGATATTAATTGGCTCGATAGGAATTTGTTAGTAATTAGCAGTAGATTTATCCGCTCGTTAAATTCGATGTGGGTCATCGATGTCGCTAGATTTTTGAAACAGTCCCGGATCACAATGGTAGGTTTATCTGAGAGGAGGGCGGGTCACGGCTATGTCACAATGCTGCATTGTTATAATCCGTCGCGAATCGTGGTATCGCGTTTGCTATAAAGTGGCGAGGGTCAGAGTTGAATCGCGAAATGGGTCACCGTATCGCGGTGACAAAGTGCAACGTGTGTCATAATCCTGCGTACCTTTGGGATCACAGGGATCACGTTTGATCCATGAATTAATTTTAATATTCCCTTATCGTACACATCCATATAAATATGATAGAATAAATCATGGCGATGAAAAGAAACAATTTAAAATTGTGTTTTCT
>SMSQ01001710.1:40036-63904 GCA_019453375.1 Ctenoplectra terminalis | reverse complement strand
TTTTTTTTTCAATCTAATACCTCTGGTATATTTATATATGTAAGTGTATACATGTGTAGGCACGACAATTTAAAGCACTCGATTCGATCATACGAAACCGTGTATAAAAACCGTACACGTTCTCTCCGCACGGGACGATGTGGTCGCGTGTCGTTACATCGGTCGCGACGCGAACCTCACACTATACACACGAACGTTATTTAAAGACCGGTAAAGAGAGCCGTGCCGTTCTGATGTAACTGTCCCTTGAACGTGACGAACACAGTACTTGCGCTACCGTGGCTCCGGGTTGACTGGTGCGCGCCGCGCAAGACCGGAGAGAGCCAGCCCCACCGTGTCGCTATCGCCCTCTCGCTCGGTCCTAGCGTGTCTCTCCCTCCGACCGACCGAAGGGAGCGAGAGAGAAAGAGAGGGAAAGCGTGAGCGCAGAGCAACGAGGAGGGCTCGACAGAGAGGGTACGGAGTGTGGTGGTGGGACGCGATAGGGAGATTCCGTGGAGGGAGGAAGGAGAATCGAAAGGGACGGGGAGGGTGAGTGAAAAAGAGAGAAAAAGAGAGAAAATGAGAGAGAAAGAGTGAGAGAGAGAGAGGAAGAGAAAGAAAGTGAGCGAGGAGATCCAGCAGAGTGCCAGAGGGACGTACGTTGAGGAACACTATGTGTGTATGTGGCTATCTGTCCTTAAGAAACGCCGAGAGGGATGAGTGAAACGATGGAGAGAAAAAAAAAAAAAAACTGTGGAGACAGGGGATGCTTTTCGACCGGTCGTGGACACAACACTCGCGACTCGAGTGATTGTTGTAAACAGGAAAGGGTTGGCGTAGGTCGTCCCCCTGGCCTGCTTTTTCCTCCATGTGATCGCTCGAGCTTTCGTCTGTTGATACGAGGGAAAAAGCGTGGCAGCGGTTCTTTGTGAAACTCCTCGCGATGTCCAAGATAGAAGAAGCGGTTTCCCGAGCTGCATTTGGGGTAGATTTTCGGCAAACGCGAGCGGAGATAGAATCTTCTTTCTTTTTTGCTTTTTAATTTTTTTCTTTTTTTTTTTGTTTAGAGGAAGAGAAAGTGAAAACGAAGAGCGTGGAACAGGGACGAATGTACAATGGGAGTGTAGATACTTAGGAGTTCAAAAGAGTTTGAAAAAAAAAAAAAAAGAAAGGGGTGAACGAGGGAAGCATCGACAGAGTGCACGAAGAAACGAGATGCTTTTTCGTCGAGCTCGTAAATATAAAGTACCGTGCGGTTACAAAAGAAAGGGAGGATTCCCAATGGAGGGTAGCAGGTTGAGGTAGGTTGGCATTCTTTCTTTCTTCCTTTTTTTTTTTATTTTTTTTCCCAACAACCGTTTGCGTTCATTACGTTTTCGTCATCTCGGTGATGACACGGACGAAGAAACTGTCGGTTGAGATCCGGAACTACCCTCGTTGGTGAAGATTTCCGGAAGGAAATTAATTTGCTCCCGCGGAGAGCGTTTAATTTATAACCCTTGAACATTGCGAAGTCTCGGAAAGGAATGTATAAGAAAAGCATAGCGAGGCACGGCACCGAAACACGATAAAGAAAACTTCTTTACCTCCCTTAGAGCCATGAGAGAGAAAGGGAGAGAGAGAGAGAGAGAGAGAAAGAGAGGAAAAAAGAACGAGTTACCCAGGCTAAAGAATTTTGCAGCTTATCCTGTAAAAAATTCTTTCGGGATAAATCCAACACGGAAGAAGCTTTAGAAAGAGGGAGCACGTTTAAAGGGAAACAAGTGGAGCAACGTCGTAAGCAGATCGAAAGGAATATACGAGTGCGGAAACTTGTACGATAGGGGGTGCGCGTGTCGAAGGGTGGAAAAATGGAGAGAAAACAGAGGCACGAACTTTCGAATAACGTGAGAATCCGACACGAGACACAAAGGATGACAAGTATATTAAATCGATTTACGTTACAATATTTTCCATTTTCATCCCCTGTTCCTTCAATCCTTTTAATTTCCTCCGATCAATCGTTGCACGTGAATATTAAAAATTAAATTCACTATACGAAAGGTGAAAAATTTACGTTCCTATTATGCAATTTTATACGGTTGAAAAGCATCCCCGTTTTACCGCATCGTCATTCAAAGTCTCTGAAAGCGTCGCCACTCGTCCTGATCGAAATAAAAAAAAAAGAAAAAATCCTCCCGCTTTTCACTCGCGGAAGTTACTCGTCAGACAAAATCAACGATTCATCGCGAAGAAACGAGGCACTTTACGGGGGAATCTCATCCCCAAAGCGGTAGCGGTAGTTCGCGTTCGCCTACTGAAACACTGATATTAATAAAGAGAGAAGTCTGAATTTTTTAAGGGAGCAAAGAGGCGGCCGAGGACTTGTGAAGTTTGAAGCAAAAAATAAAAAAGCAAAAGGAAGAAAAAAGAAAAAAAAATGGCTCGTCCGACAGGAAACGATGAAAGAGGGAAGGGAAGCTCGCATGTGAAAGGAAGAATCCGGTAAAAAGGGAGGAAAGGAGTAGGAAACTGTGGAGCCTCCGCGAGAGATCGTGGTACGGCGTGCAGAGAGAAAAGGAGAGAAACCGAGAGAAACAGGGTCACGTTCGGGTAGGTCACTCACCCTCTTTAAGTTACCATTATTTGTTTTGCATCGAACCGATAAGACTCGGAGGCTTAAGTGAGATTAATTGATATCACGGTTTCGAAGTACGTTAAAACTGTTGAATTAAAAGTATAAATTTCTTTAAGGGATCTCAGATGTCACCGTTCGCTGTATCTCTTGTGAAAAATAAGAACCACACGATCGAAGAGGATTGACTTTACATAAAGTTTGCATCGACATCGAGAGCCATGAAAGAATAAAATTTCTTCCCCATTCCGCAAATTATCGGCGACGACGCAAGAAGTTGATCCTCACAATTCCGAAAGTAACGAAAGGGGAAGGGAGCCTCAATTACGATGGACGAATGTACGATAAATAGGAAAGTTCAGCTTGAATATTATACAAGTTCGCTCCTCTAGAAAAAGCCCGATAGAAGAACGAGCAGAGAGGAGCGGAAGGAGTGAAAAAGAGAGGGAACGAATGAAATTGCTTGGCGTAGCATGCAACGGGGACATACCTTGGCCATACTTTTCCAGAATTATAATTTAGCATGAAGTTAACTTTGGACCAATGTAAACGCTCGCTACGTATTTTTTTTCCCCCTCTGTCTCGCTCGTCTCCTCTCGTCCCTTTTTTTTTATGGATACGTTGGCTCTTTAATACGGAAGAAAGAGAGCTGAAAAATGACGCTAGAAAGTGGAAGAGCCAAGGGCTTTCAGCCGCGAATGCAAATGTCCTACGGCTCGCTGTAAATAGAACCATAGAAGGGGTAGTCAACGTTTCAGCTTTTTTTCTACATCATCGCTGACATAATTATAACGTTTCCTCGGTTGTTCGCGGACACGCGTGACGTTACCCTAGCTGTCCCTAACGCGGTACATCCCCCGACAAAATTTCCCCTAAATCAATTCCATTCCATTAACCAAAAAAAAAAAAATCCCAACCAATAGCGAAAGTTCCGAAAGTTCCGAAAAAAAATAATTTGCGCAACATCAAGCTTAATTAACGCAATTTTCCTTCGCCGTTGGAAAGCACCCCTTCTGACATTTACCCGCACCCCTCGACAAATGTTGATCCAGAATACGAAACAGGGGATTCACGAGCTACAGCTTCCACCCATGCAGCTTCAAACTTTCTCCTTTCATAGTACCATCCTTTGGCAAGCCTCCGATTCGAATTTTTTAGGGTTTTCGCACCAACGTTGTCCAGTTTTCCTTCGGCGAACGAACGGCGCTTCGCAGGGCGGCGCACGCACTCGCCGCGACGATCGATCTCACGGAGGATCGATCGGCAGGGATGACGCCTATAGGCGTTATGTACTAGCCAGGAAGGTATATACACCCATCGACTGGCTACCACCGTTAACGCTAATCAGAAGTCCAGAGGCTGCGTCGAATACAAAGAAGCCCGGCCGTTGTTCGGCCGCACGATCTGAATTAACTCGCGAACGCGGAACCGGGCGTGCAACCACGCCGACGAGAATGCAAAGGAGCACTGAACCACTCGTTCTTTTACGCCCGAGGAACATTACGCGGAACGGTACCTGTTTCTTCGTACGTTCAGCGATGAAAGATTCAGGTGGTACCGAGTGAATACTGAAACGTCCAGATGAAAGGAAGCGGGGAACAGGATCTTCGCGGTTCTTCTTTTTTTTCCCTTCGGATCTTCGACTCTTTGCTTGAATCCGTTTGTCGCTTTGTATGTTTTGTTCAGCAGATGTGTGCATGGTATGTGTGCAGTAAATGTTAAGCATTCTTATATCCGAGTACATTGTTAAAGCTGGAGAACGAAAGAGATTGAGGAAAATAGTATTCTTGCACTCTCGGAAGATTCTTGATTTTTCGTGGATTTTATCGCTCGTGAATATTATAATCGCAGGAAGCAACGAAGGATGAATTAACTCTCTATAGTCTGAATTTTGTCTGCTTATTAAAGAAAAATTTACGATTGATTACAATTATTTACTTTGATTTGAAAATGTTTTAACTAATAATTACTGTAAATGGATCGTGGTGTCGCTACAGTAATACAGTAATCAAATTTAATAGCGCGGTGGTTACTAAACAGAATTAATTATTTAAAATATAGATACATCAGTTTGTAACTTTCGAGTCACACGGTCCCATACAGGGTTAAAATTCTTTTTTTTTTCTTTAAGATAAAGATGCGTTGAGAAGAAGAGGATTTTTTATCATCTCCGTTACACGTTTTAATCATACTTAATACACATCATTCTATTTAACTGAGAAGTGTTCCATCGTAGTTTGGTTAGCCAGTTATCGATTATTTTTCTTCCGATATTTCGCTCGGTGCAGAACTTTTTAATACATGGACCGGGCAGCAGTGCGAACCGATAACAATATAAATGGAGCACAGAAGGCCGCTCTTGAACTTCCGGCACGGTTTTTCGGCGTGAAAATGTTTTTTTTTATTAAAAAGTATAAATACGTGGTGGCGCAATAAACAACGTCCAAGCAACGGTACGGGTTGATAGACAGTGCCGCTATAAATTCAATGTTATTTCGGACCTGGTGTCCCGTATCATGTGACATCTGTAGCGGAAAACGCGCAAGGGCGTGGGACTGTATATATCGCATAGTGTCCATCACTCCGTGGAACTTCATAATAATGGAAAGTAACCGTGACGGTAGTAGCTCGTAGATATTACATTCTTCATTGTACCTCGAACGCTATCGCCGTAATAGACCATTTGAACGTGTTAACTTTTGTTCGAAGATGCAACAAAATTCCATTACACGGCAACGCTTCTGTTCATCAAACTCTGTCGCCTCTTGAGCGATAAAAGTTGTCGTTTAAACGTGACGAATTATACCAGTGCGTTCGCGCCAACTAAAGTTACCGCACAATTAAGTAACAGAAGCACAGAGAACGCAGACCCCGATATATTTGGTCTCAACATTGGTTTTACGTTCGCTGTGTATTTTTTTTAAACACAAATATTTAATGTAATGCCAATTTGCGTCGCACACCACGGCGCTACCGAAACCTCGCAGTCAGCATTCTCCTTCTGCACTTTATTTCTCACGAAACTCTTTAGCTCTTTTAAGTCTTCCAACGCTAGCTCTTATTCTTCGCGTTTTACGTTTTACTCCTCGACTCTCTTGCTTTGACTCGACTCTCTGACCCCCAGACTGCGTTTTAAAAGCATATTTCACTTCTTTATTTCTTCTCGAGCTTTCGAAACACACTTTCTTCCATTAATTTATACATCCATTTCTCTTTTTTCTCCCGCTTCTTTTCTTTTTTTTTTTCCAGCTTCATATTCGTCTGGCAAAAGGTTAATTTCTCCTCTACGACTATTCTAGCAATCATCTTCGTACGAATTTTTGATAAAACAAAGTTCTCTCAAGATACTTGAAAAAAACATGGAAACAGAATCAACCGACTTAACATTAATTGAACGAACTCCCCTTTCATCGCATTAAAGAACTCAGATATGAAAGCTAATTAAAGATCAGTGCTAGATAGCTTAAATTGGGGAGCAATAGCCCACTTTCTTTAGAAGATCGATGCATAATAAATTTAATCGACATGTAAATCAAGAAAATATATTTTTCATAGCAAATACTCAACTTGGCGCGCTACTAAAAATACTTAACAAACGGAACAACTCGTAGCTTATACGAGATCGATTCATCTCAGCCCCAAACCCGTCTCATTCGAAATTATCCAAATCACTCAACCTTTCAATAAAATTCAACGTTGCTCCAAGGATCAGCCATGGCACGCGAAATGTAACACAATCACTCTCAGCGTGCTATCAAAATTGAAATCGTACAGCTTGTTCGATCACCCTGAACCAGCCGACACTCGATATCGTACCGTTAGGTCGTCCACCCTCCTGTCCGACTCATTGTCGTTTCACGCATTATACGAGGATTTCGGTACAGGTACGTGGGAAGATAGATCGATCTGGTTCGATCGAATGCCGAACCAGAAGAGGACTCCTATTATTGTACGAAACGGAGGCAAAGAGGCCGGTGAACTGGCAAGGTTACCTACGCCATCGAGATCGTGGGCAAAGGTGCGCGCTGTATGAATGAGAGCTCGATAAAAAGAGTGAAAAAAAAATGCTCGAATCGACGACGTATCGCTTTTCGCATGATTTTCAATAACAACGAAAGATTTCCGTTGCAGCGGCCGTCATGGCGGAAAACGGGAGAGGAGATGGGTTTATTGTGCCCTCGAATCGCTTGTCTATGCGGCGCGTATGCTATTCGAAAGCTATGCGTACCGTTCGAAGGGGTGGAGAAATATGTAGTAATGAAACAGTGGAATTCTGTTTCCTGAGATTATTTTTTGAATATTGTATAATTTATGTATTAATATAATGGTAACTAGATTGTGGATTTTTAGGAAGAAATACACAGAGTACAGATTGTAAGTAAAATATAGTACTGATTGTAACGTTTTGTGAATGAAACAATTATTTATCTAGCTTGTGTGTTTTTAATTTTGCTGATGAATATGAATTTGCATTCGAATCCGCGGTCTGTTCATAATTGCATATTAAATCGTAATCATTGTTTAGAATCCCTAGTCTTTCCAATCGCTATTTAAGCTATTTAGGATCGATTAATCAGAATAAGCATCAGATGAATGTTAATAAGGATACCATTCATACTTAAAATCGTCTTAAAGAAATTAGTTCTTACTATTACATCGTTACACTAAGTAGTAATTAAAAAAAAAAATGGTAAAAAAAGTATCAATTTCTGAGATCTTAATAAGGTTACCAACCATACTTAAAGTCGTCTTAAAGAAATTAATTCTTACTATCGCATCGTTGCACTAAGTAGACATTAAAAAAAAATAATACAAAAAATAAATTAAAAAGGTATCAATTTCTGAAACAAAACATACAAAAACATCCGATCCTGGATAAATAAAATTACCAGTTACTACAAATATTTTGTAATAAAAAATCACAATATTTCCTTTCTCCAAGAGCAAAACAAAACCTTTATAAAACAACCTGTTATCGATTCATTGAGAAACGATCTAGAATTTGCGAGATGACATAAAAATACTGCAAGAGTACCAGCTAATGATACCGAACAGGTAGTTAGCCATCTAAAACCCCAGCAACTGTCTCTAGAAAATTCAGATTATCAGAAACGATAACAGCGATCCGGTTTATATGTACAAATCGGTTAGAAAGTTCCGCTTCTCGCGAGGAAAGCTTGCTTAATTCTTTCTCCTACTTCCGCCCAACAGCTCCCATGGAAACGAACGAATTTGGTCGGAGACCCTGACGCGTGTGTCTGTTTACCGGTTCTGCGGCTCACGGTGAAACGACGGATTACAGTTATTCACACACGGTCACTGTCAATGACCCACGACTTCGACGTTACCAACTATCCACAGAAAACCAATCAGTCCTCTAATGGAGTTATGCACTCGTCGTCGATCAATTGGACAAATGGAGGAGTAGAAATTTTAATAAGAAACGCTGTCTGTTTCACGGATTCCCTCGAGAGATACGAAAATGAGGAAGAAAAAACGAGGAAAAAATAAAGAAAAAAAGAAGAAAATAATAGACAACTTGAGACGAATTAAATTTAAGAAACGGTAATTATAAGAATGTTCTAATCGTCGATACGATAAACCCGAATACAAAAACGGCAGAAAGTAGCAGCAAACTGTCACCGGAATCGCAAAGAGCCGCACGAACGACTCCGTCCCACAAAGAGCAACGCCCCTTTCAATCAGCTAAAACATAGCCGAAGCCGTGGCACGATCGACTCGAAAAATTCCAGGGAACAATTAGAGCTCTTTCGAATCGACTACGAAGGATCTCCCAATTTTCACAAACAGAAAGTTCTCTCTTTCTCACAGTTTCCCTCGCGAGGAGGGGGAAAGCGGGTTGCTCATTAACCAACCAAGAGCGTAGTCAAAGCGAAGCCGCGAATGAAAAGAAAGGAAAGGAAAAGGAAAAGAAGAGAAGAAGAAAAGAGAAAAAGAGAGAAGAGAAAGGACGAAAAAAAATTAACAGAAAGGGAAAAAGTGGAGGCGAAAGTATGATCGAGGAGCAAAGAAGTCTCGCGTTGCCAAAGGCTTGGACCGGGGAGGCGAAGAAGAGAGCCCGAAGAGCGCACTTTTCGTCTTTTCTCGTTCGAGAGAACAAGCCTGACGGTGTGGCACGGTGAAGAGCAGAAGAAGACGAAGGGACAAGCGAGGGGCGTGTGGGAGAGGAGGCGAGCGTCGAAACGAAACGATCGATAGGTATGTATGTATGTACGCGTTATGCATATAGGCGCGATCGATGCGGGCCTAGGCGCTATGAGAATGAGCGATATATAGGTACGTAGGTAGGTAGGTAGGTAGGTAGGTTGGTAGACCATTGAAAGCGTGCAGGGATGTACCGTTAGCCGCGTCACCCGACGATATATGACTATGCCCATTGAAATTCCTGTCGTCACCCGAAAACGAGCAGCCCCGCTCGTGGAATCGCCGGCGAAAGATCGTGCAATCGCTCCTACCGACGCACCGTTTCGTGAAAGCGCCCCGGGACCAGACTTTTCTCGAAAATTTTATTACTTTTTCGTGGCTGACGCCTCGCCAGGTGACGATCGAAAATGTACACGCGACAATCGAATCGTTGGAGCAGCTGCGTGTCTTACCGGGAATTACTTTTCTCTGTTCTGTTCGAGCAGCGTGGTTTCGTGCAACTTCTTGCACGGAGAATCGAATCGGAGTTGTTTCTTCCGAAATATTGTCGTCTTTAGGAGAGATTGATCCTTTCGTCGAGTTAGAAAGGGATAGGACGCGATCAACGTGTTCTTTAGGGGTCACGAGCGTGTAACAATGGCATTGTACAATGTCCAATTAAAAGAAAGGAATATTTCGTATGATCCAATCGGAGTTTCACCGACAAAGATCCGGATTGTTTTCGTGGCAGAGACACGGCACGATCGCGTAATCGGCTCGCTCGTGAAAGCGACGTATCACTCGGCCTGGTGACTTCATCCTCAGTTTTTGGGAATCTGAAAATTTCGCCAGCACGGTGTTCTCGTTGCCCATTGTCGGAACGCGTGTACAGAGAGCTCCTATGTCGATGCAGCGAAAGATTCCGGAATAAATCATGGTGTATTGTCGACCGAAAGTTTTGGGCGGAACGCACGCAGTGTTCTAGTCGCTTTAAGAGACAGACGGTTGGAGACGTAAAGCGTAATTATTTATGAGCCATTTTGATTCGTGTTAGTGATAAATATCTAACTGAATCTGTCTATTCTTCTCGCGTGGTTGACAAATTGCTAATAAAATTAAATCATGCTACGAAACATCATATTTCCTTATTAATTAATGTGTTTGAATACCAAAGACATATTTTATATCATGGTAAAAAATTAGCAGAAGGAATTACAAAAGGGTTTAAAATTAAAAAAAAAAAAGAAAAAAAAAAGAAAAAAATGCGTCCTATGATTCGCAACAAAAAATGGTACTTCCAAACTTTTTGTCGATAACGTACATTAATAGAGTTGCAGTCGTGCCGGTTTCTATTTATCATGGCACGATTTACCTGTTTCTTTAATTAAGTAGGGCAGTTGATGAGATTTTCCCCCCTATAGGGGACCATAAACGAAAGTCTCTGGCCGACAGTCCCTGCCGCTCTAAAATTCATTGCCATTTGCAGACAGCGGTACCTGTTCGCCGCGAAATGAATCGAGACATTGTCGTAGGCAGCTTTCTCGTGGACGGGCAGGTTCATTGCGCCGTTTCGGCACCGTTACGAGGCGTGAGGTGAAATTTACAGCGAGCACGGTCGTAAATTAAGTTGCGACGAATGCGGATTCGATCGCAGCCTCGGCTGTCGTTCTCCTCGAGACCTGGCCAATTCTTGTTCGTCACAGGGATCAATTTGTCTTTTGGCTTTTTCCAGTGCCTCATTTTTTTTTCGTTGCTATTTTTTTTTCAACCAAGTTTCTCCCTGACATTGTTTGGTTCCACTATTTTTTCCCTTCCTTTTTTTCTTTCTTTTTTTCCTTGTTTGGTTTATGGTGTCTTTGATCTTTGGTTGCCGGTCGATTTCTCTGACCTCGGATCTATTCGGTTACGTGATCGGAGATTTTCGAGAATTTCAGCCTTCTGCGAACGTGTCGCAGCACTTAGTGCGTCACGTGTGCACGTCACAACATTTGTGGGCACAAATAGTATTAATTAATTATGGATGCTACACGTTCGATGACAGTCGATCGATCAAACACTCGTGAAAACGGTGTTCTTGCGCTTTCACTGAAATTTTACGCTCAACTTTCGACTTCTGCTGTACGACCAATATCTCGATAACTTCTCGTACAGATCGTTACATCCTGTTGCCGATGTTACGACACCAATATTAACCGGCCGATGTTCAAAATAATTTCCTACGATCCGCGAGAAGATTCCCTCGCCGATCCCTCGAGTTCCTGGTTTTTGCATCGAGTCGGGTGGCCGACGAAAATGAGAAAGAAAAGGTGTGGGGCACGAGGGAAAGGGAAGGCGAGGGAGAGGAGGCAAGAGAGAGAGAAGAAGAGAAAGGGAGTATATATTTAGTCGAGTTGGACCGATGCCAAGCTCATCAACGAAAATGAAATCTGGGTCTCTCTCTTTCTTTCCCTTTTCCTCCCACCCTCTGGCCATCCCTCTCTTATCCACCCTTTCCTCTTTCTTTCTCTGTTGCTGCTTCTGTCGTTGGTCTCTCAGAGATCGTCGCCAATGCTAAAACGTCGTCCACTCGATATATGCTCGCGACCTGTACCAGAGTCGGCAATTCGACTGTTGCCCTTCCCTCGTTCACGTTTCTCTCTGTTTAGTGCGCTTTTGGTCCTCGCTAAAACGCAGATTTCCGGCGCGATGAAGGCGGTTACAAAGGAAAAAGCACGCGGCTCGTTCCATTTAAGGGTGACTGCGAATCCCGAGATATACCCACTGATGGACGGAAGGAGAGATAAACTGGAAAGGTTTTTCAAATTTTTTTTCCTGGTCGATAATTTGTTTCTTCAGAAAATCGATCTCGCGTCGTTTCTCGACCGGCCAAGATCGCGTGAGGACGAAACTCATCCTGGCATAATTTACGATCATCGCGAGCAAGATATTATTTCGCGTAATTGTGACGCAGTCCCCATCGATGTGTAATTGAACATGGTATAATTATCATATAATCGGTTGCTTTACCTTCGTGTGCTCGAATAAAACGTATTAACTATTACGTAAGTGACTGACGCAATGTGACTCTCGTTCGCGGACCTACGTGCACCAGTTTGTCTCGAAAATGACAAACGCGACGGCATCAACCCTCCGCATTATTTTTATCCAACAGTTCCCAGAAATATAACAATTCCTCGCAGTAATATCACTTTGGAGGATAAGCGAATAAACATCCTATACGATCACAACTCTCTTACATTCTATTCTGAATATTCTAAATTAAATCGCTACCATTCTATCTCTAACTTTTAATTCCTCCAGCATTCATTTCTACCATTCTACGAGGTTCTTAATAATAATAAAATACACAGAAAGGAATGGATATTAACATTATACTTATCTGTACCTAAGAAATAAAAATAAAAGGTATATGGAAAAATACAAAATGCAAGAAAGAGAAGACTCAATTCATACTCTTAACAGAAAATCATGAAAAATCCCAGAAAATGCGGTGTAATAAATTTATAAAATTTTCACCAGAAATTATGACTATTTCCGTAACTCTAGCGTTAAAAATAGTTCCATAAACCATCTATAAAACTCCTACTCTAAACAAAAAAAAAACACCCTCTATCGTGCCTAAATTAACCCTTTGCACTCTGAGTCGCGGTCGATATTTTATCCGAACTGATTCGTTTTTAATAAGCTACTTCCAAAATCTGTGTTGAATTCGCATTAACTTTCATGCTTTTATAATTTAGTAACGTATATACACCGATAGAAATCGACGAAATTTATTTTTGATCAAAAAGAACGTGTTTTATGTTACGAAACTGAAAGGAATGGAGCAAAATGGAATGTCGAGTCCAGCTCGACGTAGGAGCGCAAAGGGTTAAAAGTTCTCCGCTACCATTCCAATCTTCCACCAATTTTATTCTTCGACTCGCCACGGGGCACCGTTCCGGCTTTGAACGAAACGAGACACCACGATGACCACCGTAACGCGAAAGTATTAAACTGGACGAGCACGTGGTGCGTTTCGAGACGTTGGTTTTCGCGAGTTGCGCAACCGATGGACTCGCATCGGCGAGGTTCGGCAAGTGGCCAAAGCGAGGGCAACGTGAAACGAAAAGAAACAACATCGACGAGGAAAAAGAAGTGGGTAAAAAAAAAGAAGAAAAGGGGCGACGTAGCTGTGGGCCCGGGCCCGGAAACGATTCGGGTGCCGCAGGCGGGGAAAGTGACGACTAACTTGACAGATGGTTTTCTCCCTTCGCGTTCTCCATTCTCGACCGCCGTTACGACCACCGTTACGACCGCCATCGGCGAACCCGCGGGTGACTATCCTGTGCAGATCGATTGCTTCATTCCTATTCTGCGAGTTGTAATTTACTCGATGGTTGGCACTCGTGTACGAGAGATCATGCAACAATGGCTGTCGTGGTTTTTGGTTATTTTGAAATTTGACAGGCTTGACCTATGGTATTCTGCTTCAACTTTTTATATCTATTACCAGGTTTGTTTACTCGAATTTATCCGCAATAGGTTATTATTGATTTTTAGAAATTATTTAGTTGGTGGTGGATACTGATATTCAAGGTAAAAATAATTGCATGATTTTTAAATTATGTGGGATATATTATTATTGATTTTTAGAAATTATTTAGTTGGTGGTGGATACTCGTGTCCAAGGTAAAAATAATTGCATGATTTTTAAATTATGTGGGATATATTATTATTGATTTTTAGAAATTATTTAGTTGGTGGTGGATACTGATGTCCAAGGTAAAAATAATTGCATGATTTTTTAATTATGCGGAATATAATTATTATAGATTTTTAGAAATTATTTAGTTGGTGATGGATACTCGTGTCCAAGGTAAAAATAATTGCATGATTTTTAAATTATGCGGAATATTATTATGGATTTTTAGAAATTATTTAGATGGTGATAGATACTCACGTTCGAGGTAAACATAATTGAATGATTTTGAAATTATGCAGGATATAATTATTATGGATTTTTAGAAATTATTTAGTTGGTGTTGGATATTGATATTCAAGGTAAAAATAATTGCATGATTTTTAAATTATGCAGGATATAATTATTATGGATTTTTAGAAATTATTTAGTTGGTGTTGGATATTGATATTCAAGGTAAAAATAATTGCATGATTTTTAAATTATGCAGGATATAATTATTATGGATTTTTAGAAATTATTTAGTTGGTGTTGGATATTGATATTCAAGGTAAAAATAATTGCATGATTTTTAAATTATGCAGGATATAATTATTATGGATTTTTAGAAATTATTTAGTTGGTGTTGGATATTGATATTCAAGGTAAAAATAATTGCATGATTTTTAAATTATGCAGGATATAATTATTATGGATTTTTAGAAATTATTTAGTTGGTGTTGGATATTGATATTCAAGGTAAAAATAATTGCATGATTTTTAAATTATGCAGGATATAATTATTATGGATTTTTAGAAATTATTTAGTTGGAAGTGGATATTCATATTCAAGATAAAGATAATTGCATGATTTTCTACTTGAATTACTATTACTCTTTCAAGCTCCATTATGGGTCAATCTAATATGCAGATGAATTTTATTCTTATTCCACCTATTATAGGTTTTCAAACGTTTTTAATTTGATACCACTTATTGGAAAACTTCGAAATGTAATTGGAACTTATAAATCGAATGACAGAATTTTTTGACGCGTCTGTGGAGATCTCTGAGATCTTATTTGGACACCTGTTCGTTTCGTAAAGAGGTTGATACGTCAATGATAGTGGTGAAAATAAGTTGCAGTTGTTAGATGCACTTTAATATAAACGTGTCCTTGAATCTTCGATGAAGATAGTTACAATGTCGATGAAATGGCGAAGTCATTTTTCAAAACGGCATCTATGATAATGTTAAGCGTAAAGTACCTGGTACTAAAGGTTAGAAAAATGAACATAGGTGTACATTGAATGTCTATATCGCAGGCTTGAGAGCTATTGTCAGATACTAATGGACAAGGCGTGACATTTCATTCGATACTTTCGTGCAAAATAAAAATGGTGTCATTACGCGCGCTGTTACGTTATTTCCAATTAATTACAAAAGTAGACGAAACGTATTAAACGAAGTAATCGCTCCGAGTCTTCTTTCGGTTTTAAAATTTTCACCTCCGTGAAACGATTTAAAAAAAAAAAAAACCCTTTAAAAATATATTTTAATCCTATTTCCACGAATCGAACCAACTACAATCTCTCTGGGTTCTTCGATCCGAACGCATCGATTTTTCCCAGTCGAGTTTTAAGTGTATCAGCCTCGGTTGCCAGCGAATTTGTTTGCCTTCGAATTTGAATGAATCGATGCTTCTCGATATCGAATTCAAACATACCGGGGTTTGTTACCGAATTCGAGTGTATCGATTCCCCTCTGGTCGACATCGGACTGCAACGCTCTGACGTTCCTCGACACGCCGAATACGAGCATTAGAGCTTTGTTTGCCGTCAAACTAGAATAAATCGATATTTCTTTGACAACCAAGTCGCCGCCGTTGGGGAAATGCAATCGGGGTACGCGCTTTTACACGTAGTTCTTTTCCCACTTCTTTTTTTGTTTCTTTCTTTCTTTTTTCTTTTTCACTCGGATCCAGATCTTTCTATTTTTACACCTTCCAACGACGTCGTGAACTTGCCCCTTCCGAGCTTATTTCGCAATACGTTTCCCGATAGCGATTTATGATAATGCCGCCTTTCTCGGATTGACTTTTTACAACATGACAGCAAAGCAGCGCGCGAGTACCGGTGCAACCCGTGAAGCTAATTATGCTGATCACAGTTATCCGTGCCCTCGTTGCGTAAAATATTTAGCTCGACACGGTGCAACTGCATCTTATATTTTTTCCACCTGTTTTTTTCTTTCTCTTTTTTCTTTTTTTCCCCCTTTTTTTCTCCGTTTTTTCTTGCCCGCGAAAACCCCGTTGCAGACCTCGGGCTACGCCGCGAGTTCACGTCGACGGACGTAATGTTCACGGTGCGTACACGATTCCTACGACCGAGTATAATGTAGAACGATCTAATTGAGCTATTCGTAACCGTGCACGCCTCTACGTGGTCGTTACTGCGGCGAACATATTCCATAAATAGAAACGGAATTCTATAAAGAACACTTTTCACCAATTCCATCGGCTTCGCCGATGTTGTTCGTCGTTTTATGATTCCATCGATCGTTTAAAATAAGAAGTAACGTTTAAAATCTTTCCGATTCGTTTGACGAGGTTCTGTATCTTTCTTTTTTTTTTTTTTTTTGTTTTTTTTTTCATCGCCATCTAACGCAGGTCCGAGATTTTTTGCTGGCCTTATATGGCACGATACGTGATCGTTGCGCAAATCTTTAATACGGCAACTCGCACTTGCATTTTATCGCTGCCCGATCTTTCTCCGCGCGTTGCTTTTATACCCGCAGGCGTAAGCCCCCAGTGTGTGTAAAACCGGCAACGCGATGCTTGTAATTTAGTATAAGTTACAATTGACAACGTAATGTCTTTTGATTTGTGCGCGCCCTCCTCCGTTGCACCGTCATAACGCAGCGAAACAACTCGTAAAACACGAAATTACGATGATTTATAGGGCTCGATACGCGGGGATTTTTGCAAGGCGCTCCAATGTTACACGTTCGACGTACAAATGCGTGCCAAAGGGATTAAGTTTGTTCCGATATCTCAGTATTTTACAGCTCGTTAAATATCATGTGTCTATTAATCGTTCCGCGTTAATCCTAACCGTTCGTTTTATTCCGATCTTAGATGTGTGAATCGTTTTTCGGTATTATTAATTCATCTTAGAATGTGTCAGAAAATATTGCGCAATTTTAAGTATTTTCCTTGTTTTTTGTTTCTTTGATCACGTAAATCTTCACGAGAGTCAAATTTAATAGTAGCAAGGAACCGTATTAAATTTAGATAAGTAATAGCCAACGGAGTCAGAATAAAAATCATTTTATGTTTAAATGAAATAAATACTAGCAGTAAACTAAATTAATAACAGAAATTTCTTCGTCTCCTATTTCTTTAATCTCATCCTTTATATACTTAGTCCTAATTTTTCCGATGTACTTCCATTCTTTCTATTTTACGAACATTAGTGTGTAATAATAATAAACTGAAATTTTGAAATGCGCGATATTTTCTGCAATACCATAGTATTACCCTGATTTAAGGGAAACGATAATATTAAGTTAGTATTTCTTCAACCTTGCTGTCCTTCTTTGGTCTACGTGACCCAAAATGAAGTTTACTTTAATATAAATACTATACTTTTAAATATTCCTTAATCGCATTTGCTGTCTTTAATCTTTAGTACCCTGTATCTTGTATAAGAAAATAAAAAAATAATAAAAAATAATAGAAAACAATAAAAAAGAAAACAAATTTTAAAAAGGTAGAAATGTGTGGTGTGCAGCATAAGGACAGCAAGGTTAACACAAGATGTGTTTAAATAAAGTAATTTCCATACGGTTCTCTGCGCGTTTCCTACCGATTAGCTAATTAAAAATCACTAGTGCTGCAGTTAACACGTTGACTGCCACGCCGAAATGTTTTACTCAGGACACCATGGCTCAGGACGCCACACCGGCAAATAGAAGATTCGACAAAAATTAATCTCATTTTTGATCTACTAATAAAAATGTTTAATCGTTTCAAAGTATTTTCTAATAGCGATGATGACGTTCAAAATTCATTACCTATCAATCTTCATTCAATTTTTACAATTATAAACATTCGAAGCACCCTAGTCACCGATGACCACCATGGCGCTACACAAGAATCAATCTCCGGTCACATATTATACCCACTGTGGCAGTGAACGTGTTAAACCACATATGTACGAGATATACGACGAACCTAAAATCTTGCAGAACTTCGTGTCCCACGTTTCGAAAAATCGATATCGTATAAAAACTCGTCCATTCCGTGGCCAAACAATTTTTCACTCCAGAAATGCTCCGAAACAATTTATCAAATTGGAACGACGTTTCGCATGCACCAACCTAAATATACGATCTGATTAATAAATCTGCTTCATCCTTCGATGTGTTCGAATAAACGAAGTTCAGCTATACGAGAGCGACTCTCTGTCGCGAGATTCGAGAAGCAGTTACTCGTAGAACTCGCCAACGCGTTATACGCGGCATTCCAACGGCCGTAAGAAGGATTAAGTTCGATGAATTAAAATGAACCTTTTCGATCGATCGTTAGGCTGGTTCGTTCACGCTTAATGAACGAGCGCGGCGGCTGTTTAAACGCGGTCCGCAGAAAATAAGCGGCGTTCCGGTGAACAATTTGAGAGAGGATTATGTAATAGTTTAATGATTCGCGAACACGAACCTGCGGTGCTCGCGAGCGCAAAGAAACACCGCTTCTTGCAGCGGCGTTCCTCGCGGCGTGGAGGGGAAATCATTGATACCGGCGCGAAGAGGAAAATTTATCCTCGTCCTCGAGCAACGTCCCCGAGGACAGTGAGAGTATACCAACTGCGCGGCGCATTGGTTGCGTGCGTGCGTGCGATCGCATGCAATACGCGTCATCGAGTGTGACTAGACGCGAAAATTTAAGTTTTGTTTCGTCCCTGTTAAACGCCGCCAAATAAATTCTGTCTCTTTTGTGTTTTTTTTTTTTTGTTTTTTTGTTTTTTTTTTTTTTTGTTTTTTTTTCAAACTCTTTTTTTTTTTTTTTTTTTTTTTTTTGTTAAAAGTGATGCAGTTAGTTGCATGGTATCTTCTTTCAAGTCTTTTTTCCTCCTTTTTTTTTTAGTCTCGTGTAGCAGAGATTTTAATTTGTATTCCGTAAGAATGGAACGGTTCTAACCCTATACAGTTAGATCTTTGTTAGAGTTTGAAGACGGAAGATTATTATTTGTTATAGATTTTTACGTTGGTTCGAAATTTAGGTACTAATAATTGCGATGAGTAAATGCAAATGAAAAATAAAATAGGGGTTAAAAAGTATAGATGCTAGGTTATGTGAGTTCCAAGTAACGGCGGTTTAAAGGGTTGAGTCAAACTTTGTGAATCGTTAAAGAATTTGCGAGGGTGAAGTTGTTAGGAGCGTTGCTTCGTGAAATTTTCACACGGAGAAAAATGTACGGGTCCTTCATTTTGTCCGACGTTAACGTAGCGACCGCCATTTTATGTATGTTTGGATTCAAAACAAATCCCTAGATCGCAATCCTCCGCGTTTTGCTACTCTGTTCCAAGCGTTAGGAAAGTTACGTAGTTGTGAAATAAATTCGTGACCGGACTGCCAGGCGACTTCGATCGCTAGTAAGTGTGTTTATCCGCTCCGCTGAATTATACATTTTTCTCTGTGTGGGCTACGATGCAAAGCGTCGATGACACCACGCGGCCTTACGGGAAACTTTAACGAGATGTATCGGTGTTATTTCGTTGATTCCGTGAAGGTACTCACCAAAACCGTACTCGCATAAACATCGGAATCAGTGGCAAGAAGCTTACCTGAAAATCAGAAAGACAATTATTAGAAACTTGGATTCTGAAACATAATTGCTATTATAATTGGTAGGTAACGCAATCGGATTAATTAGCTGTATTTTAATGCGCAATTGGGTTAATGTGTTATTGTTAACTCTTATCGTTTGATGTACAGGATGTTCTCGAAGTGGTATAAAATTTGATTTCCGAAAAAATTATTTGAAGGTTGGTCAATAAGTTCGCACGGTTTCTAACGATAATTGTCTTCCACCGCTTTGAAATGCAATTAAGTTCAGTTCATATCTTAAAAACGAAAGGTGACTTATTTCATGAACAATGCATTATTGAATATTAATATTTCCTTTTGCAATAAAAAAAATCGTTTCTCATTCACATAAAACGGTTAAAACCCGCGCGAACTTTCTGACCAACCTAATACATCTCTATCTAACTGTCTCTACTTCATGAATTTTGTCATATATCATCCAGTAACAATTTATAAATTAATAAAAGGTGTACAGTACCATATGAACAAATTTTATTCTACGCTTTCGACTTATTTTTCTACTCAAAGTCTTTACTCTCATACTTTTACCACAATCTCGAAAACACCCTGTATGTAAAAAAAGAAAATGAATGGTCTGAGAATTTGCAAATTCATAAGCGAACGAGCCAGAGACCTAAATAAAGAAAATTTATCTGCCTCCGAGTAAACAGCAATATTTTATCTCAACAATGCAAATTATTTTTCCTAGTCATTTGTTACAATTATCAGTTCTTTCGTACAATTCCACGATAAGAAAATACTATGTATACCATAATAAGTTTGTATCGCGGTAATAAGTATGTAACCAAATGAAACTACTATTTTCTTTTTAAACATCCAACCCCGATACAATTCGAAGCCCAATTTATCAACAAAGCAAGGTACTATAAGACTACCTACCAAATGTCAATTTCGATCGAACGGACTAACGAGCATCCCTTTACAAGAATCCACCCCTCGATGCACGATTCGAACGAAAAATTGAATCGCCAATGGTACACGCATACGTTCGCGAGCCGATCGTTCCCATCGAACGTCGTTTTCCCGTCGAAACGTTCCTTTCATTGCCGTTCCCGTTCGCGCGAAGAAAAGACTTGGTCGCACGTCGCAAATACAGCTTCGAGCTATTATTACGCGCTCATTTACAACCCCCCACCCCCGATCCTCGGGCAAAGAACAAAACGGAAGCTCGGTCTTTTACAAGAAAAAGGCAGCGCAACGTCGCGAGCCGAGCGGTGCCGTGAGCCGTTCCCGTCTCGGTTGATGTGAAACGAAGTTTTTTAAAAGGCAACGTCATGCAACTATCAACGTGCATCGCGAGGCCTTCTCGTTTCTTTGCGTTTGTTCGGCTGGCCGAGAGACCGTGCACGCTCCTAACGTAAGGAGCGATTGTTGTCGGCAATAGGCTGTCGCAATCGGAAGTTTCGTCTTGCAACCGTCGCTCGGCCGTTTCGCTTCGGTACGCCGCGAGAGCCAACAATCCCGCTCGAACGATTCACCGGAATCGGCCGGTGAGAGACCANAACAAAGCAAGGTACTATAAGACTACCTACCAAATGTCAATTTCGATCGAACGGACTAACGAGCATCCCTTTACAAGAATCCACCCCTCGATGCACGATTCGAACGAAAAATTGAATCGCCAATGGTACACGCATACGTTCGCGAGCCGATCGTTCCCATCGAACGTCGTTTTCCCGTCGAAACGTTCCTTTCATTGCCGTTCCCGTTCGCGCGAAGAAAAGACTTGGTCGCACGTCGCAAATACAGCTTCGAGCTATTATTACGCGCTCATTTACAACCCCCCACCCCCGATCCTCGGGCAAAGAACAAAACGGAAGCTCGGTCTTTTACAAGAAAAAGGCAGCGCAACGTCGCGAGCCGAGCGGTGCCGTGAGCCGTTCCCGTCTCGGTTGATGTGAAACGAAGTTTTTTAAAAGGCAACGTCATGCAACTATCAACGTGCATCGCGAGGCCTTCTCGTTTCTTTGCGTTTGTTCGGCTGGCCGAGAGACCGTGCACGCTCCTAACGTAAGGAGCGATTGTTGTCGGCAATAGGCTGTCGCAATCGGAAGTTTCGTCTTGCAACCGTCGCTCGGCCGTTTCGCTTCGGTACGCCGCGAGAGCCAACAATCCCGCTCGAACGATTCACCGGAATCGGCCGGTGAGAGACCATCTCGATGAACATCTCTCGAGATCCGTTGCGAGCATTTTTTTTTTTTATTTTTCGGTGGATGCAGCGGACCGATTGTTGGGCTGGGATTTCAGTGTGAGTGGTTCGCTGGATGATTGTTCCACTAACCGAACCACCGAAATTTTTGGTTACCCTTATTTTTGCTCGATGGAAAGGTTCTTTGCAATTTGTCGTGTGAGAAGTTTTTTTAGTATGTTCGCGAAGAGTGAAGATAGAGAGATTAGCTCCATTTGTCATGCATCGTAAGAGTGAATCTTCTTAAAAAGGATCACCAAAGATTGAAGTGTATACAGTGATATAATTATTGGAGCTGGGATTCGAGGATGCGGATGGTTTGGTGGGTGATTGTCCCACTAACCGAATCACGAAAATTTTTCGTTAACTTTATTTTTGTTTGATAGAATGGTTCTTTGCAATTTGTCGTGTGAGAAGTTTTTTGAGTATGTTCGCGAAGAGTGAAGATAGAGAGATTAGCTCCATTTGTCATGCATTGTAAGAGTGAATCTTCTTAAAAGGGATCACCAAAAATTGAAGTGTATACAGTGGGATAATTATTGGAGCTGGGATTCGAGGATGCGGATGGTTTGGTGGGTGATTGTCCCACTAACCGAATCACGGAAATTTTTGGTTAGCTTTATTCTTGTTTGATAGAAAGATTCTTTGCAATTTGTCGTGTGAGAAGTTTTTTGAGCATGTTCGCGAAGAGTGAAGGCGGAGAGATTAGCTCCATTTGTCATGCATTGTAAAAATGAATCTGTTTAAAAAGGATCACCAAAGATTGAAGTGTATACAGTGGGATAATTATTGGAGCTGGGATTTGAGAATGCGGATGATTTGGTGGATGATCGTTCTGTTAACTGAGCCACTTAAAGAGCCATTAAAAGATCCATTGTGAATAGAGTTTTGAAATTTTGTATATCACGAGTTGTAAAGAAGAATATTCCCGTTAAGAAAAAAAAAATCACCAAAAATGTAAATGAATGCAACGAGCTAATTATTGAGTTGAGATTTGAAGTGGTTCGATGATAATTCCTCTGCTAACAGAATTGCGGACTCAAAGATAAAGTTCCACTTGTGATTAACACAGAATGAAAGAGCATCGAGCGAACGAATTTTTGCATTCAGAGTTCTAAAGCTTTCGATCGAATGATCATTTTATCGATTGTGTGCTTAGAAAGTCACGGTTGCCCGTGTTGCATGTGTTCGCTGTAATCCGCGTCACTGACGATCACTTTTACGCCACAACTCGAAGAATTTATCGTCGAGGAAAACGGAAACGAAAAGAAGCTAAATGCGGACAGTTCGTTACGCTTCTAATAAAAATCGTTAAACTCAAAATAGGCGTGCTCGATACGAGTTTAATCGGACTTTGCCCTGATTTATAAGCCAATGGAAAATAGGTCTCGGATCGTTAACCACTCGGGAGTCCTTGAGCGTATAAGGCGTTTTATACTCTGAGTAAACGATCGAGGGAAAGTCACAACAGTTAGTTCACGATACACTTAGGACGTAACTATCTTCTAAGCCACCTAACCAAAGACATTCAACGTACTCTAAAAGAACATTAACCCTTCTCTGCACAACTTCTTACACGTATCTACTTTCCAACTAATAAATATTCCGCTTCGTCTAAACACCAATAAAATGTAACAAAATCTTTAAAATAACGTCGAAACAATTTTCTTTAACATCAAAACATACATTTACAAATTTAAGAAACCACCCAAGCCACACGTTTGACGATTGAAGTCTCTATTCGTCCCCCGAAATATCGGAAACGTCAAAAGATCGCTCGAAATTGATCAAATACATTATCGTACTTGAAAAAGCCGCGAATTTCAAGTGTCGCGTTCAAACTGGGGATTCCCGGTGTCCACCAATAAAATGGCCAAACAAGACAACTGACTATAGCGCCGCTCGACCAGACAGTTTAGTCGGTAAAGTTGAACATCGACGATAACTCCGAGGAAGTTATCAACGGTCCGGTCGATACAGCGGCCATTCTCCAAACGCCAGTCGGCGTCATAAGATTGGTCCACAATGATCGCGGCGTTGGCAGCGTCATCTGACGTGGTATTCGGTACTATCGCGGTGACCGGCCTTGCAAGGCTGCAGGCCATCGAACTCTTGGCCTACTGCCGCGCCACGTAATACGTGTATACGATGCGCGAGAACGAGGATAACCGGCATGCGAGAGGGAAAAAGGACGAGCGATCCGGTGGAAGTGGTCTCTAACTCTGAAAACTTGGAAGAGGGGTGAGCGAGGCCAGTGCCGTACGATCGAGATGTCCGACCACTCGAGACACGCTCTCGAGTGTTCGGTATTTGAGCGAAGCGAAATTTCGTTTCGTCGAGCCGAATCGAGGGTGCTATTATTTGAATGGTGCTTCAAGTGAAATCGAAAAAAAAA
>SMSQ01001710.1:24505-39232 GCA_019453375.1 Ctenoplectra terminalis | reverse complement strand
AAAAAAAAAGAAGAAAAAAAAAAAACTCCAATCGCTCGAATGATTTGAAAAGTTAGAGTATCGCGGAGGGATTAAGGACGAGGTATTGCGTCAAACAAAATTCAACGCTGACGGGGTTGATGAGCAATAATTAACCCTCTGTGACTTTGTGCGACTTAAAAGTTACGAGTTAACGTATCTATATTTTAAAAAATTCGTTTTACCTTGATGTCACTGTTCTATTAAATTTGATTACTGTATTATCGCAGCGACACCATGATCCATCCGTACCAATTATCAGTTTAACAATTTTTACATCAAAGTGAAAAACTGTGAGCAATCGTCATTTTTTCTCCGATAAGCAGACAAAATTCGGGCTACAGAGGGTTAAGATAGTGCAAATATTTCATGATATACGTAAAACTTCCATAAAATTAATCCACGCTCCGGAATATACAGAAAATGTTCCAAATATTTCCACAGCTCAAAAAAAAAAAAAAAAAAGAAAGAAAGAAAAGAAAATTAAGTCTCGATATTTATTATTGTAAATATCTAATCCATCAAACCTTAGAGAAGGGTTATTGCGTATCGAGTAATTTCTATCAACGCCGCCAGTTCGAACCTCGCACCCGTTCGAACGAAATAAACGAACCCACCCTCAACCCTCGTTAACTAACCACTAATCATCAAATTATAGCGAAACCGAAGCAATTAATACGGGTGTAGCGCTAATTGGTAGGCAGTAAAAGTGGACGAGAAGGCAACAGAGAATCGCGCTGTCGGCGTATAAGCATTGGACGAGTGTAAGAAACGCAAAGTGCCCTTTTGCTGCGGTTATTCGTCGTTCGCAATATCCCTACGTCATTCAGAGAGCTGGCATTCCTGTGATGCGTATAAAAAAGCTTTCAACTAGAGAGCGGAGGTTCGTTGTATAAATGTGGAAGCGGCATGGTATGTGGTTGGTAAAGGGGAGGAAGTGGTGACGTCGTCACGAGGAATTTCATCATATAGCTGGGTATCAGTCGGTTTTAAGCGCGCCACGGGAGGCCAAACCGTGCCACGGTCGCGCTTCGAATGGGGCTTCGCTGTCGGACGCACTTTTACCCTACATCGTTCTGTAAGCTCGTTAACGAGACGAATCTCGTGCGCGAACCTTACGGCAGTAAGGAGGAATTAAATTGCCGGGGTGTGAATTACGTTCTCCCCTAACGGAAGCCTTCATCCTTTTGCTCTTTTTTAAAATGCTACGCATTCGAAGGCTGTACGTATGTTTTTTTTTTCTTTTTTTTTTCCCCTTCTTTTTTCTTTCTCTTTTTTCTCTTTCGAGAGGGTGAATGGTTAAGCGGTTGTACGTTTGTACGAGTAACGTGATTCGCGTGGTAATGGGAATTTAATGACTGTAATTTTTGGACAAAAATTTGCGGTGAAAACTCGGTCGGTTTCCTTAATATGCTTTTTTTTTTCTTTTAATTATTTTTTTTTTTTTTTTCAACGGAACGTTTGAGATCTTTAATGATCGCGAAGCGTGTAAAATTTGTCGAAAGAAATCTTAATCTTCGTATTCCACTTGAGGCTCTATTTACTTCTGTATAGTATTTTCTTGAGGTTAATAAAAGTACACGGTTTAATGCAATATTTTGCCAAGTTGCTAGCTTCTTTTTTCAATTTATATATTTTTGTGAATAGTTAATGAAACTTTTAGCAGTTTCAACTGTGAATAATTCGGAGCAAAAGTTATTATGAATTTTTGTACGAGGTATATGTTATAGGAGGGAAAAAAGAATGCGTATGCAGAAAGCCTTTTCAGGCCAGACGCTGCTCTATTGAATGTAGTCGAACTGTAAACAGGCCCGATACACGAAAGTGCACTCTACTTCGCCGGAATTTCCTCTCCCTTTGGCCGCTTTCATCTGTTTATGTCTATTTACTAAACTAGGCTCGAATTGGTCGACGTATCGTTTGCTCGGCCGTTTCATGCGCCCCAAAGGAAATCGCGAGATGCCATGAATCAACCCTTGAAACAAAGTGTAGCAGAAATGTTTCCTTGTCTTGGAACATAGCTTACACGAAGCTTTAATAGTCCAAACTCTGGTACTCAATTTTTTCCGACCTTCGTGCTATTTTTCAATCACCTCAACTTAATTTTAGTCGACCGAAACAGAAACATTAACCCCTTGCACTCCTAAACTTTTTTGAGTTTCGGAGGACTGTTATGAAAACTTGAAAGTGTTATTTGAGTGTTCTTTCGAATAAAGAAAAAGAGTATCATAAATATTTACGATTTTTATTCATTTCGTTCATCTGCTTTATTTTGAAAAAAGAAAAAAAAAAAAAATGTAAATTAACGAAAATGCGAAATTTAATTTGAAACAACCTCTGACGAAAAGTATTCGTGTCACCATAGAGACACCAATGGAATGCAACGAGCTAAAAAAACAATATGTGACTCAAATAATTACAAGCCTAATTTAGTAACGAAACCATAATTCTAAAGATAAATAAACGACATAAATAAAATAAAGATAAATAAAATTCTAAAGATCAAAGTATAAATACCAAGGATTAAAACATATTTATACGTCCAATATCATGCATCGTATTTCACTTAACATCCTCGGCACAAGTATCTTTTAGAAATATTAATTGTTTCGTTTCAACAAAGAACCTCGTACAATCGCGTCGATTTTCCTTTACAGTACGAGTATCGGGCAGCGTAAATCTCGCATTAAACGAGACAGCAAATCGCATCGTCGAGCGGTTGAGAAATAGGTAATTCAAGCGAGCTGCTCGAAAAATTCACACGATTGATGCGGTGGCGAGTGTGTGCAGTGTATTAATTTTGTCGTGAGCTTTAATGCCGTGTAATAGATGCCAGGAACTGATAAACGAACAAACATCGACGGAATATATAACGTACATTTGCTCCATGTGTGCCGGACACAAGCGGTTAATGGCAAAGTGCCTGACCTCGTAACCCTCAGACCTAGCAGATGTACTTGTATGATTAATGCCTGGACACGTTACCTGGAAGTCTCCCTTTTACACAAAACCGGTGCACCAGGAACAACACGTGTATGATATAATCGTAGCGTAATCTCTGGCAACATTAATCAATGCGAGAGTAACAATTTTATTCCTTGTCCTGCCTCTCGGTCGGGTAAAAAAATCTGTTCCACGGAAATGAATTATAACGAGCGATTCGAGGTGAGAAAAGAACTTCGCACAGAGGATCTAAATTTGTTTCTGTTACATTGTTATTTATAGAAACGACGAGGACGATGTTTGTACGCGTTTCACGGAACCACGCGAATAACTGTTTTCGAGTTTAATTCATCCTGCGCGAAGCGGTTAACGCCAGAACTACCGTAATTTCTCATGGAAATTTTATGAATTTACAGTACCGCATTTTTAGGGATTTTCTATAATTTTTCTGCAACAAATATGCACAAAGAATTATTACCCTTGATACAAGTATTTTTTCAAATACCTGTCGTTTTGATTTCTTTGGTACAGACAAGTCTATTTTGATCGTCGGTAGTTCTAGCGTTAACGAAGAAGGAACATATTTTTCTCTTTGGCCGAAATCTTATTCGCTTGCCGTGTTCGTTCCGCAGAAATTACTTTCGTACGGTGTAAAAAGTGTGCAAGTTTGAGAAATCGTCTCCGTGGAACTTCTTCTCATCCCCCATTTTGTGAACCATCTCGCGGTCGTGTTTATCGACCGAACGATAATGGCGCTAAACCGCGTAAATTGATGTTAATTCGACCTTTTGAACAGAGAGAGATTTTCGAGCTCCAAAACAATAGAATTCAGTATTTCCTTTCTCTCGATATCGAGAATGTTCAAAGGAATATATTTTTGAAGATACAGTAAAGCATAAGGAATAGAATAAATAATACCGGTGTGACATTAAACTCAGAGAATTAACACAGCGAACATACATCGTTGAACGATAGTCATTTAACCGTACGACTTTTTAATCGTTCAACGACATGGAATGCTTCTAAAATGGCTCAGGCACAATTCCTAAGGAGAACGCTTCAAAAAAAAAAAAGAAAAAGAAATGCGCAAGGCACAAAACGTAAGACCCCTGGTTATCGTATATCGATGGTATGCACGGAACACGTGCGATAAATAGCAAAGTGCCTGACCTCGTAACCTGTAGATCTGAGAGATGTGCTTCGCGATCTCAGCACGATGCATGCACAGGTAGTTCAGCGACGTAGAAACGCGCATAATAAAGATAAAGCTACAGAAACGCGGACGAACCTTAACCTACGCCAAGCCAGGTGAAATGATTCATTAGGCGAAACGGAGTCGCTCGTTTTACACAACAACAATCGTTCAATCGTGACGATTAAATGCGAGACGCGATAATTGCTCGCGAACGCGGGCGAGAATTGATTGGCCTGTTAAACGATATTCGAGCACGAAATCACGGTTGCATTCGCGACTGTGACAAGCGACAAAATCGTTGACCTCTTAACCTTTGCAAACAATAATCGAATAAAAAAAGAATTAATATTTTTCCTGACAAGTAAAAGGAAAAAGAAAAAAAAAGAAAAAAAGAAAAAACAGTGAGTATCGCGCTCGGACTTCCGACGAAATAGCGGCGAAAATAATTCATCAACGGAATCGGATAGGAAAAAATATTTTCGCGGAAACGTCTCCGGTTTCCGGCGAGACCGGAGGATACTCGAAAATTTGTTCGCCATCGTTTTTCCTGCTCGAGAGCGTTGACCTAAAGGAAGGAAAAAAAAAAAAAAAAAAAAATACGCGTTGGTTGGAAAACATTAACGGGGAACAGGAAACCCTAAAAATTCGCGTTGAATCGAGAATCGAACCCTCGAAAGCCAGAACGAATGGCGCATAAGGATGGAATGCACGCGCGTAACAATCAACGAGCCAGCGATCGTTAAAACAACGGTACAAGCAGCTAACAAGGTGTGCACAAGTAGATTCGGCGTTAAGCAAATATTATATCCGCCGAACGATACGGTCCTAAACGTCCATGGATGGTTAATGAACAGCGAATATTACAGGGAATATTACAACAAATATTGCCTCGTAAATTTAGCCGTAGTACCGGACACGAGCTGTAAACGGCGAAGTGCCTGGCCTCCTAACCTCTAGACTCGGCGAGAGATGTGCCTGAGAGATGTTTCTCGCGTGAGTACCGACTCCTTTGAAGGCTTCCTTTTTCCGTTATGCGTAATACGCGTGCATGACGCCGCGCTGTTCGTCGCGGTACGGGCGAAGCGATTAAAACGGCGCTTTTAACGCGCGAAAGCTTGAACGTGCGGCAACATCGTAATATCATAATAATAAGCGGTTGAAAAATTGCTTGGTTAACTGTGATTCTAGCACCCGCTCCTGGGCCCCGGACACCTTCGCCGCAACCGGTTCCATTATCTTTCGAACCGAGTTTCAATGTGTTCGCGATGGAACGACCAGGCGTATTTCGATAACAGGCCCGTCGACGCACCGTCGGAGTACTGTTAAGTAATATTTCGTGTCGGCGATTGGATCGGCTGTCAGATAAACAATGGACAATTTTTAATCGCGTCGACCCTCGATCGGCTGCCATTTTGGGTGCATGCATTAAATTGAGTCGGATACCGTGCTTCATTTGTATATTAATCGTTTGAGTACCAAGGAGTGCCGCGTATAATTACTATTGATGTTGGAAAAAATTGTACTCAACTTAAACTTGTGCAAAATGAACTCCTCTGTTAAAACTTTTAAACAATTAAATGACGGAAAGTCATGTACATAATCAATTTTTATTTCAATGTTTATTTTGTTTTTAAGATAAGAGAATTTTGTACTAAATTTCTGGAATGTCTCGCTCAAACAGTTAATATCAACCAACAACAGCTTTGTCCCTACTATCGTACATCTTTTCCAATTAAACCGACAACAATAAAATCGATTTTAAATGAAATCGTCCATCAGATTCCATCGATTTTAAATGAAATCGTCCATCAGATTTCATCGATTTTAAATGATATCGTCCATCAGATTTCATCGATTCTAAATGAAATCGTCCATCAGATTTCATCGATTTTAAATTAAATCGTCAATCAGACATCATACTATCAAGCTTCCAACGAAATACAGTTCCACGATTTCCCTACAATTCCTTAAACAAGTCGTTCCACGATCCTCTCGATTCACCGTTGCCCGTTCCACCGATTCGAGGCATAAAAACGAGCCGCGTATCGTTCGCGATACTCCGCTCGCAGCGATGGTTAACCATAAGCCGTAACAATGAATCAAAGCTAATGTAAACGGAACTGGCCTGTTCGCGGGAAGATGTCGGCGACTGGGACGTACGAATGCAAGAAGTTGCGGCCGTGGAGCTTGTAAATCCATCGCGGATCCCGGAGCCTCAGGGATCGCAATTTTTCCACGGTTCGACGAATTCGCGCCGTTCGTCCCGGCCAAACGTTTTCCTTCCAGTCGAACGCGCCGCGTGCTTCAAAGAGAACGGTGAGACAGCACGTGGTGGGTACTCGCGGATCACCGAAGTAACGGTGTTCGGTAACCGCGTCAGAGCCGGTGCTAGCGGTACTCGAAAGCGTTCCGTTACTCGACCGACAGATCCGCTAACGCGACTCACGCTCTCTCCTTCTTTCCACCATTCTCTGCCCCTTTCTCTCCCGCCCTCCCCGCCGTGGGATGAGAAGCGTGCACGAAAAGCGGCGGCATATCGGGCCGCTCTGTCTCGCTGTACAACCCGCGACGAGTAATGGCCCTTCATTACGCGACCGACGCGAACAACCGACCTCGACCGTCTCCTTTCCTTCGCTGGCTCGACTTTGATTTGTAGCCGCTTCCAGATGGGTTCGATACTTTTCGCATAAACAAATTAGACGGACATTTTGGACGTTGTCGTGGACTTTGAGAACCGTGGGCAGAGGTTGCTAAGCAAGAGGAAATTGAATACGTTTGACTATATATTTTTGAAAGGAAGTGTTTTTGAAAGGGGGTATTTCAAAATTGTGCAAACTGGTATTTATTAAAATGGGCGAAAAACGCGAACAGTTTATGCAAGTTATCCGATTATTTATTATGCTAGGAAATTGGAGGAGCATGGGAAATGAACACTAAAACTACCGACGATTAAAGTAGACCTATTTGTACCCCGAGAAATAAAAATGATAGTCGTTCTAAAACGTACATAACGCAAGGAAAACGAATCTTTATGTATACTTTTCACAGAAAATTATANCGACGATTAAAGTAGACCTATTTGTACCCCGAGAAATAAAAATGATAGTCGTTCTAAAACGTACATAACGCAAGGAAAACGAATCTTTATGTATACTTTTCACAGAAAATTATAAAAAATCCTGGATATTGTATCATTGTAAATTTATAGAATTTCTACGAGAAATTACAAGCCGGTCATTTTGACCGCTTCGGTAGTTTTAGTGTTAAGCCGAGTTAACCGTCTCTTCAGGACTGTGTGATCCTAAATGGAGTTTTAACATGATTACTATGTTTTTAAATATTCATCAGATTTAGCGTACTTGCGTTTACTTTCTTAAAATTGTGTATTTCGTAAGTCTGATATATTTTGAAATTGAAAAAGAAACTTTACGAGATACGAATGTACAGTGGAAACGAAGAAGACAGCGGGATTAAAGAAAAATGTATTTAATTAGAATAACTTCCATATTATTTTATTCGTATTTCGCAGCGATTAGCTAATTTTGTTATTCCTGGTGTGTAAAAGACAATTGGAAAATTGAAATAGAAAGAAGGATTAAATTGTGAACAATCGTTAGTTGAAAGTTTTTCGTTCAGTTTGCAAAGTTCCGAACCACCTTCCAAAAACATCCTTTAAATATACAGTTAATCATAGATAGCTGATGGAATCGCCTGACGAAAGTTTCGACGCTGACTTGGCCGTTCGATATGGTAATAGCGGATTCTGAACGTTCCTGATTCCACGAGGAGTGGCTTCGGCTTCGTGAACAGCATCGGCTATGCGAAAGACCGATCCAGATCGGCGTCGTTCGTTATTAGTTATCGTAGAGCTGTTCACGTTATGATGACACCACTGATACGGGTTGTTGCAGGACAGGTTTCATTTTTCTGTTACATTTCCGCGTAAGGATAGACAGACTGTTTGCTTAAGACGTTTATCGACAGATTGGATCGAAGATTGGTCTGATAGAGAAGCGGTTCTCACGTTTTATGTCGCAAAAAAATCAGTGTATCTAGCTACGAATTTTTCTTACATCTGCTATCCTTCGTTCAGATAACTTACAGTTATTCTTTACCAATTATAAAAATACAAACTATTAAAAACCTATTTAAAAAAAATATATATTACCAGGTTTCGTTTTAAAAAGGTGAAAATTTTGTACATCTTAATGTACAAAACGAAAATCGATCCATCGATTAAACAAGAAGGTGCAATCATCCAATCCCCGAACATAGCTTTAATTACAAATTTGCGAAATTGAATTTCTTCCTCGAAATTTTACGTAACAGAATCGAGAAACTGTTCTAACCTTCTCCGTTCATCGAATTCAATTACTTCGCGATCATCGGGCTCGAATTAATTTCGTTAATTAAAACGCTACGCGGTATCGCAGGAGTCCAAAGCATTCCCTGGAACACATTACGCGTCCGACATCGATCCGTTTTAGCGCGCGATGCGCCATGTAATGGTCCTACGTTACACGCTACCAGCTTGACTCTACCAAAACAGAAGTAACCTTGATCATAGCTTTTCATTCACTAAGCCTGTTCAACATGCGAAAATCTTTAAAATCCATCCTCTCCTTCTAAAACAATTTTTGCTAAGGATATACGGGAAATCGAAATAATTGTCGCGCAAAGAAAATAACAAAGTTCTATGTACAGAAGCGAAAAACATTTTTTTTTTTTTTTTTTTTTTTTCATCCATTTTATCCGATCGATAAAACATGAATTTTAGAAAGCTGACAATCGAGGAAGGAACGCAGAATGCGCGTCGCTAATCGAACAAAAAGAATTCTAAATTGAAGATGCCCATAGATCTGAAATATAACCCTACCGGAAGATCTTGATCGTTTCCTATTCGTACCTGTGCCCGTAATCGGTGGAGACGCCAACTGTGAGCTGCTTATATCCGGCGGCTGTTGATTCTGTTGCGTTTGTTGCTGTTGTTGCGATTGTTGCTGTTGCTGCTGCGGACTGTTCGCAGCCACCGGCACCGAACCCGGACTGGCTGCGCTTTCCGCCATTTTTTCTATTCTTTCTTTTTTTTTTTTTTTTTTCCTTTTTTTTTTTTTCTCTTTCTATTCTCTTTTTTACTCGCGTTACAGTTTCACCTTTCCGCGTACAGTGTTCTAAAGTCTCGTCAACGACAGCCGCGACATTTTTCTGGCGCTCGAGGAAAAAAAACGCGGTCCAAACGTGATCGACTGTCACACTGGTCTCGTTTCGCTCCGAGGCTCAACGATTCGATGCGACGAGGCGAGTAGATGCTGAACGAATTAGATCAGACACGTTTCGATCTCGCTCCGCAGGTGGAAAATTGTTGCTAGGCTTGTGCCTGCGCACAGCTCGTCGTGCTTCCGTTCGATTAACGAATTTGTTCACACTGTTTCGATCGTAAAGGAATGTTTTTTTCTTTTTTCTTTCTTTTTTTTTTCTTTTTTTTTTTTTTCTTTCTTCTCTATATTCGGAGATATATTTTTTTCATTTCATCCATGCGATCTGTCCTTTGTCAACGTCTATACGATACTTTTTTTCTTTCTTCCTGTTCCCTCTTCTCGATTATTGCCGATACTTTCCCTCTCTTCGGTCGTACCACCCCTATTTTACGATCAGGCTATCGCCGTCAACGGCCTGAACCAGCACGCAACGCTTTTACAAGGAGAAAATTCCTCGACTGTCCCTGCACAATCCCGTTTGACGTCAGAGGACATTACGACGGCTTCGAATCGCGATCCGGATGCCATCTCTTCCGCGAACGAGATTAAAGATGCACTGTCAAGGGCTGCTGGTGTACCGTTCGATCGATCGTACTGTCGACCCGGCAAAAGTTCGACGGTTCGGTTAGGTTTGCGACCTGCTGAACGGGAAACGTTGCTTCTTCTCGTCCTCGCGTTTACGCGATCGAATCAGTAGCGCGTAATCTTTTGATGTTGCTGTCCCTGGTGCATCGTGGATGCAGGACATGGAGATAATCGGTAAAGGATAAATTGTAGATGACTTTCGTACGTTTCTTTCATGCACAGTCGATCGGTATCAGTCTACGATTTTTAACGACGAATCGTTTCAGCGACGTTGAAATGATGGAGGAAAGGAGTCGTAAAAATTTCGAAAAGGAAAATATTCGAGTTGAAAGTATAAAGTTGTACGACGTTGGAAGAGTTTCTTTCTCTTCGATGATTCGTCTTTTGTGTGCGGTCACTTTTACAAAGCTTCTTTCGATCTGTCTTAAGTCCCCTTTGGAAAACGAAAGGGAACGAGGCGAACGAAATTTAGACACACCCAAAGACAACAAGCGAAAAACCGCGAAAAATTAGGGAAGCTTACAAGGTACAACAATGTATATGTTTTTTCGTCGATCAGTCGAGAGAAGAGAATAATCTCGAGGCACTGTTTATCGTATCGATCGCAAAGCGTTGTCGACCTTCGTCACGTGAAGAAAGGGCTTGACCGTTTCACGATCTCTTCCGCGAAAAGACGAAGGGAACGAAAGTAGAAACAATTAGGTTACGATAAATGCGAGAACAAGACACAGGGATTGCAACAACGATTCGTAACGTGTCCAATTGACGTATCAATAATCAGTCGAGAAGGCATAAAATTTTTAGGCACTCTTCACCTTGTATCATCGATACCCTGTATCGATTGCTTGACGATTTATTAAACGGCGAATCAACTAAACGAAAAAACGCGGGAAACAATCGAGACAGATGTATACCCTGAACACGGCGATCTGGCGATAAATATTAAAATTAGAAATTAAAAAAAATCTCCAAAGCGGAGCAACGAGGAGGGAAAAAATATAAAGACGAAGGTAACAGAGAGGTGTCGAAATTGTTACAACTACGATAATATAACGATCAGTCGAGAAGTACCGATTGAAAATATTTAGGCACTCGTTTGTCTTATGTATGTGTGCTGTGCTTGATATCGACTTCCTTCGTATCCTCGAACGTTACTCCTTATCAAGGGAGACACGAAACGGAATTACGAATGCCCCGACACGGCACGCCAACAAACGCAGGGGAGAAAAGCTGAAATAGGGTCGCGAGGAAAGAAAGACGCCGAGGGTAGGAGTAGAGCGGCGAGTCGATAGGTCAGTGGGTCTCGTTCAAAGAACGACTCTCTTCGATACACCCGCGCGTTCATACGCGCAGCCACGTCGCCCCTCCTGCCTTCTAATACGACTTCCTTCACCGGTCGGTGTCCTCTGATGCGCCAATTTAGCTATTTGATTCTGTATCCACGGATTAAAGGGTAAAAGTAAAAAAGTGGCGACGGGAAAGAGGGGGCGTCGAGTCGATAGGTCAGTAGGTCTCGTGCAGAGAACTGTTCTTCGAGGGAGTTTCATCCAGTTCGCACTTTCGGTTTCAATGTTTCTGCTCGTTAACCTGGACGCACTAATTATCGATGTACACCGGGTCACGGAGCTGTTTTCTTGTCTTTTTCTAATCAAGGATGAATCGTACGCGTCACCAGATTGGATAAGACACAATTACGCTGTTAGTTCACGGATTTTTGTAAATAAAAAAACACTTAGCACGAGAGTGGTCGTTAGGTCTCTGTTTCAGTCGAAGTTCGTTAAAATTGCTTGTCGGTGTTCCTGCGTTGTGTATTCCGGGGCTTCTGATTCTCGATCCGAGCAGACGTTGACACACGGGTTGAGGTGGCTGATCCAGATCTCAGGTAACGAAAACTGCACGCGTTTGTTCGCAACCTTTGCCACGACTAATTTGGTAGCTACGGTCTTCGGTCGATATTCCGTTAACAACCAGCCTCGTCATTCAACACGACATTGTGCAACGCAGCGGAACAATTGGAAATCCGCGTTCAAAGTTTCCTGTTCCTTCACATTTTCGCCTCGTCCTGATCGTCCATTCTTCGATCAGTTTCTTTCATCGAACGTTCACATCCTACCGAGCCAACGAATGTCATCACTCAAGCCAGTACTGTCATGACTTTTCCACTGTTTCTAAAAGATAACGATAACACGAAAGACGATCCTTGACTTTGTTGCCAAATCTGGCAAATGTTCAGTCATCGACCAAACGCCTTTTCCCAAGGTTCAGATATTCGCACAGGGGATCACTGCGAAGGATCATCGTACGGTTGAACGGTGTCTCTTCGACATCGATCATTGTCCAATCTTTGGGGGTCTAGATCAAGCTACCAGGACACATGATCCGCCTAATCTCCATAATTTCCAGGATCACACGTAAGATCTGTTCTCGGGCATGCTCGAGGACTGGATTTTGGCCAAGGATCCAAACGTTCGTACACGAACACAACTTGGGACGCCAGTCGGATCCACTTGGCCTCGTGGGCTTTACGTCATTGTCGTCTCCGTCATCCTGGCTCGCTGATACGTGACCGTTCGTTCCTTCGATTCTAGCAGGAACACAACGCGGTACCACGGAAACAACACTCGTACGAGAACCCGCGTCGCGGCTAGGTCACGCGTGGATCGCGTCACGAACCGGATCCCTTTCGATCCTTCGAAAAAAAGCTGGTGCTGATGTCGTTTCGTAGCCGAACGTCTCGTTTCGGCTATGCACTTCACGGGGAACCAGTGGCTCGAGCTTAAACCGACCGTCAGCAGATGGCAGCCAATGTTGAGCCAGCGTTTACTACCACCCCGCCCGGATTACACTGATTCATACACCCTTTTCCCTCGTCACAGATCCACCCTCTTGTCAACATCTCCCGACAACTGGTCCATCCACTGTTACCTAACAATGTCTCGCACTTTTCCGCATGTTTTACAGCTAATTCTATGTGATCACATCGCTGATAGAAATTTCCCGAAATATATCGGAATGTTCTATCCCCTGAGGCCAGTGTAAGAGGGAGTTTCATTGGTTCAACGCGATTCAGGGATGAGACGCGCACGCGCCCCCAGTACGCGCTCTGGCTAGTATTCGTTCGATCCGTTACCAGCCTGTATTCCTCAGCCAGATAGACTGTTTCGCCTTCGCAGCGATAGGGTTGCAATTCGTATCTCGTATCGTTCTTACCCTTTCAGCGATAATTGCAACTAATATCGACATATTTTTTCCAAACATTTTGCATTCTTCGAGTGGCGAAATACTTTTCTTCGTAACATTACGGGTATTTAATCGAGGTCAACGAGGAAAACGAGAACGAACGGGTTGTCGGTTGACACGAAGGATCGCGTCTCTTTAAGGTGAGGTTGGTTCTACGATAATATATTTGTCCTGGCTCGGTGTGTGTTTTTCGTTCGATTCGGACTGGGTCGTTGTTTTGGTGTTAGTGTTACAGGTTGCTCCGTTTACGGATATTTTGGGACAAGTGGAAAAAGGAAAAAATCTAGTTCACATCGTTACGGATAAGAATAAAGAAAAATCTAACAGAAGCTTAATAGTAGCTTCTTTTTTTCCCATTGCAATTAAAAAAAAAAAAAAACAAAAAAAATAAAAGCAATTTCTAATTAAAAATATTGAAAAAGGGAACTCATCGGTACTATATGAAATTCGTGTCGACGTGAAACCCCAGGGACCTTTATTATCGGTTACAATTATTTGCACGTAACGCGCGCGTGCAACGACGCTCATATTCCGTGTTTCATCGTCTCCGTGCCATTGAATTTATCGCTACCGTTATACCCCTTTCGACTCGATCCCCGCCTTTCGCCGTGTCCGTTTGAGTTAAAGCGCCGCTCGAACCGAGTACAAGCGAAGACTACACCGAACACTCTCCTCGCTCTCTTCGGCTCGATACGAGCCGCTGCATTTTCAGAACGGTACTCCTAACTGTATCTTACATACGTATATACATACATGTGTATGTACGTATGTTTCTGCTCACCTGTCGGCATCGCGACTAAGCACCCGCGCATACCGATCAGAAAACAAGGGAAAACGACCGCGTCGATGACCCTAGACGAGATGACGAATTCTATGGGTGGAATTAACGGACGGTTCTCATGGAATTCGAGGGAACTAAACTTATCTTTAATTCACACGTCTTCCTCTTGCATCGCGCAGCATCGTAAATTTATTAAACTTATAATCGATGGTTATCTCGATAACGCGAAATCATAGATACCACTTCTTAAGCATGTTTGTTTTGGATAGCCAACAGCCGAACCACTATCGTCCAAACAGCTTTAAATATTCATGAGACGATGCACAATGAACTCCATTTTTCCGAGCTGCTCCTCGTTACACGCGCGGTAAGTTATACGCGTTCCAGTTAAAGTGAATTGAATTTTCCGAGGCCTGGTTCAGAAAATCTAAATAAATATACCCGAGAACGCTTAACTGTTTGCTCGACAAAAGATTTTCTCATTAAACCGACCCGGTACCAATTAATTCGTACGTAGCGAGCAATCATGGAGGAAACGGTTTAGTCATCGTTCAACGATCTTCGCGTTGAACGAGACGCGACGAGTCAGCATCGAGAAAGGTACAAACGTTGCATACAATTAAGGAACAATCGAGCGTGCATTGAAATAACGATCGAAGATCAAGGGGGGACGTCTTTAACCGTTAATCGTTTTTTTTTTCTTTTTT
>SMSQ01001710.1:0-23640 GCA_019453375.1 Ctenoplectra terminalis | reverse complement strand
TTTTTTTTTTTTTTTTTTTCTCAGAATCTCGCTTCAATGAGCTGCACCGAGCAAAGTACGGATCAAAGAAAAGCATGGAAGGAGAGAACGAAAGGGGGAGGAGAAGAAACTCTCGGCTGGTTCGAGTCGAACAACGTGTAGCGGATCTTCTACGCAGGTATATACGTAAGTAAGTACGTACGTGCGGGTCGCGTGTAGGGATACTCACGTAATGTAGGCCCGTTCCCGGAGATACCGTAAGACCTTGCTGTTACGTCACTAGAAGCCGCGTGATTAGGAGAAAAAGGATACCGGCGAGAAGGGAAAGAAGAAAACAGGAACTCTACCCTCGGGCTGCACGCGTCTTGATACACGCGATTCTTAGAAATTCGTCGCTATTTTCTTGCTCCCCTAATCTTTTTCAACATATTTAATTGCCTTTTCTCCGTTCTTTATCTCCAAAAATAATTTCTGAATAAGCCTGTTCCTTTTTTTTTTATTTAAATCGTGCATTTAGAACTTCGAAAAACTTCATTAGACGCTTGACGTTCAATTTACTCTTTTGTCAACTTAACAGATGTATCTTACGCATCGTATCGTGAAAATGCGATATTGTGTCAGGTCCAAGAATGCTTACGCATTAAACACAGAATACAAAATGAACGACTGGAACAATGAAATTGGAGACAAAAGGAGACACGTGAGCTCAGATCGTTCATCCACCAGTTTCATATCACGGCGATGCATATACGCGCTGGATCTTCGTGTCGATGACACGTGTTAATGGAATGTTTAGTTCGGTTCGCGATACAAAAATTCAAATTGCGGATCGCAGTCACTGAACCTGCACCTCCTCTTTCACCGTTCTGTGATAAAAAGGAACGCTGATCTTTCTTTGCACAAATATCATCTCGTATTCCTCCTATCTTATAATTCCCAAGTTCTTTTATCCCTCTGTAATGCGACTTGCAAATTACACACCCCTGTATCTATATTTTTTCATTCCATTCTATCATCGAATTAATGTATCCTACTAACATTAACACTAACCGAACTATTTACTTCAAACTAAAAACCTGTAATCAATTACCAATAAATTTCCCGTCAGCGGTAAATAAAATTCCAAGTATAAATCCAATCTAAATGCAAATGAGATATCATTAACAGCAAAAAAAATAAATAAATAAATAAAACAATGTCTGTAAAATTGATATTGGCACCCTTTCTCCTCTCACTGCCCTATTTCTCGAATCGTTAGGGGAATATAATATTCTACTCAACATCGAATGGAGGACACCCTTCGGTCGTCACCCACTTAACTCACAATTCTTTTCACACCTACCCTGCCCGATCCTAAACGCGACAATTCCATTCTTGCACGTTCCGCCGCGTCGCTGACAAGTCGAGCACGACAACGGACTCTGTCTACTCGCGGGTAGACACAAATACCGACATCACCACGAAGAACAAGGACGGAGAATAAGACGGAGCGAAAAGGTGGAGGCCCTAGAAAGACTCAAAGGTTCACGGCCGGGTGGTTGCTTTAAATCAGGCAGGTAAGGTGGTTTGACGGAGAAGAGACATCACTCGCCACGTGGTGGCTCAAGGGTCATTGTCCTGCGGCCGAGCTTTGTCGAGGTGAATCGGCTTGGGAACCGTGTACTTGTTCAAATGTACCCGCTGTTTTCGGCGCTCTTTCAATCCTAGACTTGCTCGTGGACACTCGTCCCCTTCCTACACGTTGGCTTTCATAAACGTATTTCGTGAAACGTGGCTGGTTCGATCTTGGGAGGCACGGACTCAACTCTTGTACAAATCTTCCCGTTTCGCGTTGAAGAGGATGTTGGTTTACCGATACGCGACACTCTTTTAACACATTGAAGACCAGCAACTTTTTTGAAAATTTTATTACGGGATCAAGTTATACTCGAATAAAATTTTTACTCGCACACTTTTACAAAATAATTATACCTACAGTAAATATGGATCTTCGTTTCCATTTCCTGCCGAAGCGATCGTTTTTAAACGTAACCTCTCATTTACAATTACCTAGTATTTTTATAAATTGAAAGAAACGAAATACGAGATATCTCGTGATCGTTCCTCAATGTGTTAATCTTCCAGGCCATCGATCTATCGTCCACTAACGTTTGACTTCCGACTTCTTAGAATAGATCGTTATAAACCTATTCTTTTTCTTTTTTTTTCAAATAGTCATAATTTTCGTTAAGGCGCTATCTGAGCAATAAAATTTGATTTAAGTTACCACCCCTATGAAATCTCCGGTTCAAAAAATACGTGTCTCGTGCGTTTAACATAGAATGGAAGGAAGAGTCTCTGAAACACTTTCTTCTCACCGAAATCTGAAGATAAGCTGATCGTTGTCGCTTCGAAATTCTAACGAAGAAGTACTCTTGCTTTCGTAGCGGGAATTCCAAGACCTAAACGCCGAATTCCTAACCAATTACGGGGGGGCATTATCACTGGCCACGGATAGTGGAATAACGCGCGTAGAAAAAGCCGACGTGACTGTAGATTTTTTTTTTTTTACGAGCGTGTGAGATAGAGAGGGCACCGGGCTGTGAGTTTCGGCCGTGCCGAGGACGAACAAGCCGAACGAGCGAGCGAACGAGCGTGTAGCACCTGCGGTCGACGACCCTTGCGGTGCTATCGAATACCTGCCGACACGACGATCCGCTCGTTTGCTCGCTCGCGATCGCTTCGCTCTTTTGGTGGCCCGTTGAATACATCGCTCGAGAAATTGATTAAATTAGGGGGGAAAAAAAAAATTGAAGATCGTGAAAGGTAATTCATTGGTTGATAGGGGTATACGATAATAAAGAATAGATTGTTTTGACGCGTAAAGAATATTAACTCATAGTCTTTGAGGTTCATTCGTCTCAATCGTGCTCTTATTTCTTTAATGCTAAAATTATGGATGATCAAAGTTACTATCAAAGATAGATTTCTATCGAAGAATCAAGATCGTAGATGTTTCAAAAAATATGCACGAAGAACTAGCCTTTGCGACAGATATTTTAGATAATTTTACATCGGTGCAAATTCATAAAAATTTAACGAGTTATAGTATTAAGAACAGTAATTGGTAAAATTGGTTCCGAGAAAAGCAAATATGTAAGATAAAATTAGAACAAGAAAGTGTACATATCGAGTAACAAATTTTTGATATATTTATATCACGATTAGGAATTGTTTTTGAATAGCTTAAACACGATTGAAAGAAAGACCCAGAGACCGTGGCAGGGTTAAAAACTACAGAAGTGTTGACTATTTTCCTAATAAAAAGAATTAAAATATTCACCAATAAATATATTAAATTATTCTAATTAAAAGAAAATAGATTGATCTATTTTAATCTCGCCCTATCAGTTCGGATAACGTGATTATATATTTATGATCACCGTTCATACTATTCCGAGGGATCTTGTGCGTTAACGCGTAAGCAGATCCGGTGAAATCGGATTTGTTCTCGATTACGCGCATTACCTGGTTGATGCTCAATTAAGTTGCATCAATTTTGAATTAGAAAACGTTTCAGCGTCCAGTGACTCCTATTCGCATGATATTTCGTAGTCGTATCTCCGACAAAAAAAGAAAAAAGAAAAAAAAGAAAAACGTCGAAGAAAACAGAGTTTTTCTCATAGCTACGGATATCGAGGTGCGAAATTCAATGGCACAGAATTTCATTAAAGGCGAAGATTTAAGTAGGTATTCGGTGAAACTTCTTGAAGCTGTTGGAAGTTCCGAACGCTGAGCAAACTGACACGACTGGATTCAAATTTACGAGCAAGTTCTGGCCAACATTTTCTCTAGACAATTGTCAATCCCAACTTCCGGCATTCTGATTGCGAATCATATTTGCATCGAAGAAAACTCGCCTCACCGCCTCGCCGATAATTTTATTACGGAATGTTTACTTTAGGACAGCAAATAAATCCCGGAAACTTTGACCGAACGTGTTGCCGACACACGTATACACGGCTCGGTTCAATGAACCTCGACTCGATCTTCTCTCCTCGAGATTCAAGAAGCTGAATTAATACCTAACGAAAACCTTGAAAACGTGTCTACCCTTCGTAAGTGAGCTACGATCAAGATTAAAATGCACATAACAGGGTCTCCCGCATAGTTAAAACTGAGATGATTTAAAGCTATTGAGAAGGCTAGAGTGAAAGGTTCCCCGAACTGTGAACGCGAGAAAACAACGGAGATGATTTATTGGACGGTGCAAACTGGTAAATAAGATTCATATAATTGAAACGACAATTCAATTCGNAATAAATATATTAAATTATTCTAATTAAAAGAAAATAGATTGATCTATTTTAATCTCGCCCTATCAGTTCGGATAACGTGATTATATATTTATGATCACCGTTCATACTATTCCGAGGGATCTTGTGCGTTAACGCGTAAGCAGATCCGGTGAAATCGGATTTGTTCTCGATTACGCGCATTACCTGGTTGATGCTCAATTAAGTTGCATCAATTTTGAATTAGAAAACGTTTCAGCGTCCAGTGACTCCTATTCGCATGATATTTCGTAGTCGTATCTTCGACAAAAAAAGAAAAAAGAAAAAAAAGAAAAACGTCGAAGAAAACAGAGTTTTTCTCATAGCTACGGATATCGAGGTGCGAAATTCAATGGCACAGAATTTCATTAAAGGCGAAGATTTAAGTAGGTATTCGGTGAAACTTCTTGAAGCTGTTGGAAGTTCCGAACGCTGAGCAAACTGACACGACTGGATTCAAATTTACGAGCAAGTTCTGGCCAACATTTTCTCTAGACAATTGTCAATCCCAACTTCCGGCATTCTGATTGCGAATCATATTTGCATCGAAGAAAACTCGCCTCACCGCCTCGCCGATAATTTTATTACGGAATGTTTACTTTAGGACAGCAAATAAATCCCGGAAACTTTGACCGAACGTGTTGCCGACACACGTATACACGGCTCGGTTCAATGAACCTCGACTCGATCTTCTCTCCTCGAGATTCAAGAAGCTGAATTAATACCTAACGAAAACCTTGAAAACGTGTCTACCCTTCGTAAGTGAGCTACGATCAAGATTAAAATGCACATAACAGGGTCTCCCGCATAGTTAAAACTGAGATGATTTAAAGCTATTGAGAAGGCTAGAGTGAAAGGTTCCCCGAACTGTGAACGCGAGAAAACAACGGAGATGATTTATTGGACGGTGCAAACTGGTAAATAAGATTCATATAATTGAAACGACAATTCAATTCGTTCGTAGCGTTCGCTTTCGTAATCTTTACAATTTCATGTAGCAATCTCCGCGATGATCTCAGTCCTTCGACGACTCAACGACCGTCACACGTTTAGATCGTTGAACCTGTGCTAGACCTTTCCCTTGCTCAGGTTCAAAAACCCGTGTTAATCTCCGAGTAAGCCGATTATTTTCGTCAAGTGAATCATGACGACGGTACGAGGATTGCGCGACAGTCGCAATCTTCGAATTAACAAACAAGAGAAACGTAATATCCTTTCGCGTTCTCACCTATACGCGTCAAACACGTGCAAGATTCTTGCTTACGACAGAACGGTATAAAAAAATCTGTTTCATATTCCAAAGAATCAATCTTTAACATTAATCCTATAATAATACCATGCGGTATCTCAGATTTTTCTACACGAATTACCAATCGAATGTACGAAACCGCCACGAAGACAGAATCTCGAGACTACGAAATGAATCCTCGGATCAAGGAAGCCAATGTTTAGCATCGATCAAGCTCGCGTAGATCGTTGAACCTAAACTCGACCTTCCTCTTTCCTGTCGCCTAGCCGAATCGATATTAAAGGAGAACCTTGAAAAGACCCTACTACCTTCGCTCGACCGGACCGGCATCGGGAGTAGTATAGAGGAACTCCTAAGGCCTAGAGGTGTCGGAAGAGGCATGGTCCACGGTCAGGAAGAACGGTGGGGAATATCTGTTGGGGGGGAGTAGGAAGAGAACAGAGGGGGAGTAGTAAGAAACAGCTGGTGGGTTGAACGAGCCTCGAGTTCAATGACTGGAGAACGAAGGAGCAAGCCGGGTTTCGAGTTAGGTAGGTAGGTAGGTAGGTAGGTAGGTAGATAGGTAGGCAAGCGGAGAGACACGTTTCCCTGCGTAGACGCACACGTTTGGCCGCTGATGCGGGAGTATGCGTGTTAAAAACGATCGTTCCGATGCGTCACGTGTATGAATACACGTACGCGTATATTTTATTCCTATGCAACGTACACTAAGACGAGACATTATAGTTCCGACTTTCCAAACAGCGGATTCCGCTGTGATTCACGATTTCCTCGATCGGCCTCTCCGCGTGGATCGTTTTACGCTGACACGGAACCAAAATTACCGTTGCCCGTGCAAGACGACCTCGGCGATCGCGTTAGCGCGATTTTCCATCGAGGAACGAGCTAGCGTCAGCAGCAAGCCTGAGATCTTTGTCTCCTCGCCGTGGAATGCCCTCGCGCGAGAAGTCAGATGTCTTTGTTTCTACGGGAGATTGTATATCGAGATATTAACCCTCTCTCGAACGCGACTTTTTCAGCCGTTACCCTGGACGAAGGAATACGATATTCTTGAAACTGTCGAGAGCATTGTTACCAGGAAGAATTAGGATTAGATGTTAGGAATAATTTGTGAGATCGAGAATTTGATGGATCCAACTATTCTGTTGAGAAGTTGTATTTTGGGTGTGTTTCTGAGTGCGTTCCTTTTGTATCCTTGATTCAGTGGGAGTTAAAAATAGTCGGTACAGCGTTGAGACAATTTTGTCACGACGACATCGATGGTGTCGGTGACACTATTGTATGCATGACGACGATAGGGTGGGGACAGTTAAAATTCGATGTAAGACATTTGCGAACGGTCGGTTCGATCATGGGCCTGTCATAACGGTACATTGGAACGTAATTTGGGTAGAGCCACCCATCGACTTATACAACCTCGGTTCATTGCCTACTATCTACCTTCCTGTCCGTTCACCGATACGAACGATTGCTTTCGTAGACTTTTTGTCGAACAGCTTAGCCGTACCGAAATATTTATCTTACATTTATAAATGATTTCGAAGCTATTAATCTAGAAGGATCGAAATTATTCAACGACTCGTATCTTTGCACGAGTTTAGAAATTCAAAGCAATAGTTCGAAAAAGAAAGACAAAAAATTCGAATAAAAAGAACATCGCCTATATTTGCATCACTATCGTTCATCTCGACGTTTCTAGCTGATATAATTGAAACCGCGAGAGGGAAACGTCAACGCGGCATTCCAACCGACCTACCTACACTCGAAACACCGTTCCAACCGTGTAACTCGCGTCTACGTAAATGAGTTCGTTCACGTTCGAGGTAACCGCCTAGCTATCGACATGTGTACCGAGCGTACGTGAATACCATTGATGGTCCCAAAGTCAAGAACCACGAGAGGCTCGCTCGCGTATCTTGCATAATATCTTACGAGAATTCATAAACCCGTATCCCACGTAACAGAGCTTCCACGTGACGCATACATCGGTGATCTAGAAATAATACCACCTAATACACGTGCAACTGTACAACTATACCTGGAATCATCGGAGAAACCTACCTCGTTAAATTTTATTTACCAAACACTATCTATCCCCTAAGACATTCAGTTTAAACTCCTAATCTTTTGGATTAAAATTATCCGCAAGGAAAACAACGATCGCGCGAAAATGAACGCTATCGAGGTACCAGCGGTTCGTCAGGTCCGCGCTTATGTAAATGACGCGGCGAGCAAAGGCACTTTAGTCACCGGAATCCGGACTTGACCGGCCGTGCCATCACGGGTACCACGAAAGTACCTGGTGGCCCATGAGAGAGCGGACGAACGCGTGTACGTAGAGAGGCGTGTAAGAGGCCGGTGTGCGTGAACCGGCCCGCGTGTTAAACCGTACGTGTACGCCGGGTTCAACGACCTTAGCTTTTGTTCGTGTCCCAAGTGGCGAGTTCTCGTCGACGCTTAGTTCGAAAAACGACAGTGGGCGCCGGCTCCTGAGGCTCGTAGCCCGCGTCAGAAACCAAAATCTACTCCCGACCGTCCGGTTAGGTAATCGATCGCAACGCCCTTACGTTTACCAAGGTCTTTGCCACCTGTCACAGGAAGAGTATCTCGCTTTCCTACCTGCTTTTCCCCCTTCCCTTGTTCCACTCGCCTCGGTTCCTCTTTCTCTTTCTGCCTCTCCCTCTCTCCTCTCTCTCTCTCTCTCTGTGTCTCTTTCTCTTAATCCCCCTACCGCCTCATCGATATCTCTTTTCTTCTGTTTCCCTCGAGAGACTCTTCCTCTCTTTCTATTTTCCTTTTTGTTTCTCTGTTTGCAAGATTTCACGATAAACGGTACGAAACGTTGACTTTTAAAAATCCTCGGTCACACTTCGCTTCTGGGTTCCTCCGGTTGCTCCGATCGATCAGAAGGGTCGATGATCTCGCGGTTACGCGTTCACGAAGGTCGCTGAATAATTCGTACAGGCGGTGATTCTTTAATGCGATCCAGGCGATTTAATCTTTCGTTTCTGCCCTGTCCTCGAGCTTTATCCTTCGAGGAAACTCGTGCGCCGTGAGTTTTCAAACTCTCAAGGTAATCGCGCGGTAATTGATTTCGGAAAAATTTCTGCCAACTTTCAATTTCCCTGGGCACCCTTTTATTCCTATACCTCCCGACTCCGACCACGTGGCCTAGGAAACGCGGCTGGTGCTTGTAACGGACGGTATTGGATCGTGTGTGTAACGACGCTGTCGAGAAATTATCGACGAATCGAAACTGACAAGAAAATCGCAGCGGTTGTTTCAGACGAGTATCTTGAATTGCAAATAAGGGATGAAGAGCGAAGAAGATAGAAAAAAGGAACACAAGTTTAACACTAGAATTATCGACGTAATATGTACTTAAAATATACTTGTTTCTACTAAAGAAATTAAAACTATAGGTATTTGAAAAAAAAAGAAAAATACATAGCGCGAGAGAAACGAATCTTTGTTGATATTTTTTCACAGAAAATTGCGGAAAATTCTTCGAAACGCGTCGCGGTAAATTTGTAAAAATTCAACGAAAAATGATGAATTGATTATTTTGATCACTTTGATAGTTCTAGCGTTAATGTGACTAGGATCCAGAAGAGCCTCGTTGACTGACCCGCGTTCGTTGTCAGTGTGTTACTGACCTCAAGTGACCCTCCTATCGCGACCGTAACTCCGGGTACTGTTAGCTTCCACAAATATATTTATTTCTTTCGTAGGTCAATACTTTGCTCAAGCTTTAACTCTGTTTCGTTTGAAATTCAATTTTTATTCAATACTTCCATCGAATTTTGTTAATATATTTTTTTTTTTATTATCCGAACGCTTCGAATATTTTATTTTGTTCTGTCTCGTGATGGTTCGAAGTTAAATTAAATTATAGGAGACGTTTCATGAATCGACCAATAACAAAAGTTTGGTTCGTTCCAAAGTTTCGATGATTTGTCTAATAGCACAAGTAGTTGTCGGAGATGAATTAATCGAACGTAGAATCGATAATAAATCTGTGAATTTGTTAGAAATACAGGTAGCCGAGTTGGATTCCCGTCTAATCGTCAGTGTGTTACTGACCTCGAGTGACCCTGCCATCGTGGCCACAACACCGCGTACTGTTACCCCGTGCAAATGTATTTGTTACTCGAGCCGCGTGACGAACGTTTCATTTTAAATCGTACGAAATAAAGATCGATCGTTCTTTTTTTAGATACACTGACGCATCATTGAATCCAAGAGATCGAAATTCGCTTCGAAGCGTCGAACTGATTTAAATTCTTCGAGATAGATCAAAAATCGAGAAACGGAACTCGCTCGATTCTTGTGTCAAGTACAAGGTATTCAGACTAAAAATACACCTTAAGTTAACTAAATCATAAATATTTCATAACGCTTGGTCTCCAATGGCAATTTATACTAGCGTTAGCCAAATATGCGAGGAACAGAAAGGAGGTCATTTACAGCACTTACTGGAATTTATAACATTTGTATAATTTATAATTTAAGAAGCGTGTTGAACTAGTGTTGAATCAAAATTTTCTGTTCGATTTATCACTATTATTCATGGGTGATTATTTTATTAATTTTCATAGATTTAGGCTGTGGACGTCCCGTGTAATAGAAATTAATTATAAGAAGAGAGGTTAAAAAATCAGCGAAAAGAAAAAAGAATAAGATCCGCGTCTCCGGTATTTAATGTCTAACTTAATCGACTTCATCGACTTGATCGACTCACCTCTTATGGTGCTAGGCATCTTGTCCGAGATCACATATCCTGATATCCAAAACGATTGATCTTCGATTCACACGACGATTCTTTTTGCCCACTATTATGCACTGATTCGATAAATCACAATCTAATTACCCAAAGCCTCGTGTTTCTCTGTTTTCGACACTGAATCAACTGCACCGACACCCTAACCACGACGCGTCGTCGTTCACGGTGTTACCTAGAGTCAAACGACGCGTTTCCAACGCATCACGACGCCAGACGTCGTCGTTTTCGCACATCCGTGGCTATCGTAAGTATCAAGCACGCTCACTACAAATCCCTGTCCATCGATCACCGATCTCAACGCTTCTTCTTATATTCATGCGTCCAATTTTATCCGTACCCTTCTCAACCGTCTTTCTTTCGGCGAACCAACTACACGAAGATTTCAACGAGACTCGTTCGCACTTTTCTGTCTTTCCATAAATCGCGTAAAAGATGTTCCAAAAATCGAACAGTTCGACCGATTGATTTTAATCTTCCACGGCACACTTCGATTCAGAACTCCGTGCGCCGATGTATGTTCCGAATATTTCACGCGTCGCAAATCTTGCCGAGCTGCAAATATCCAAATGAGATCCTTCGAACAGAACGATTCGATATAATTTTCAAGATTCTTCGATCTTATCTTGGAGCAACCAAGGAAATCCGTTGTCGTGGTCGTCGTCGCCCTTCGCAGATGCAACTGGTCACCACGCTTATTATCATCCGACAACGATGGCGGCGGCGGCTTCGACAATGGTACCAAAAATTTTCTTCGTGTAAACCACACAGTTACGATCTTCGAATAAAACAGCGCACGGTAACCGGTGTTGTCAACAACGCTGAAGCGAATCGGCTCTCTTATCGAGGCAACGAGGATCCCAACAGGTCTTGAGCCGTTGTCGCGTGTAACGATGCACGGAAAACTGCCCCGGGTATACGGTAGCCGGACGTGGAAATCCTCAACGCAGCTTCTCGCCGATAACAGACGGTCTGCTCTCTTCGCTCTCTTCAAACGTATTCCTGTACGCGCTCTGTTGTTCCTTCTACAGATCCGGATCGGTCTTCTTCACTAAATACAAGCGACAAAAAAATTGAAATCCAAAAGGATCGAACGAAATGACGTAATCGGTACCAAAGTTTCTTCCTTTCCAATGTATCCGATGGTTCCTTCGAGTTCGCGAGCCACGAGTGGCCGTGGTCCGTTTTGTCCTCTACCTGTGAACCAAGGTTCGGCGGTGGTCCGGTGGTGGTAGCCGGTGAGTGACTCTACCGTGGCGCAGAGATCCACAGGTGCTCGCACCGTGCCTCGTACCCTTACCACTACCACCAACCCCCTCCCCTCCAACGTTTCGTAGTCTACTCTTCCGCCTCCACCACCTTCTCTCATACCCCTACCAAGCTATACTCTGCTGCGACGGAACCTCTCCACATAGTGGTATCGTTGTCTCTTTTCATCCCCTCCTCGGAGAGTCACTCGGTTCTTCCTCCTTTTCTTCGGCCACCACTTTTTCTTCCCTCTTTTCTTCTTCCACTTCGTCCTCGTCGTCTTCCTTCTCGTCTCTTTCGTCCGGTTTTTACTTATACCCAGGCTCCGATACTGGGCCCTGTTTCTTCACGGTACACACAGCTTTCTTCCGCGACGGCCTCGTCACTCGGTTGCACCGTTCACCGTTATTCGCCTCGTACGGCACCCTCTTCGCATTCCTCCCTTCTTCTCCCTCGTCGTCGGTTGCTCGGGTTCCCCGTTTTATCCGCGACTCTCTGCACCGTAACCCCCGTTTCTTGATCGTTTGCTCGCGCCGGCGGGGAATGTCGCTTTGAAAAGGGAACGCGTCGATGTCGCGGCGATGTCGGTGAAGCGGTTTTTCAACGCGCCTTATGACGAGTGTCCCAACGCCGCCTCGTTTTCCGTTAAGCGTTAGGTACACGTGTTTCCTAATTCGATTTTAGGAACGTTTGGGTTACAGATCGAACGATAGGAACGACAATGGCTGTTTGGACTGTGTTTGGCTGATCGCTGCATCGGGTGTCTTCAGTTTGAAGCTCCTTTCATTTCGCGGACTACCAATTCTGTTGGCCAGTTAATTAAGTTTCGAGCAGAGTTAATGATTCCGCGGCGGAATTAAAATTCAAAGGCCTAACCACGATGGATTTTTCGAGTCAACGCCTTAACAGTACAGTTATTGCAAAACAACCATCCGATTCTAAAGAAGGCCACGCTGATTACCGACTATTTCCAAGCGTGCATCGCTCCTCTAATGAATTGTTCGCGTAATGCCAATTAGCCGCGTGAAGAATCTTAGCGGTATCAAAATCATGCACTGCGAAAAAAGATGGAACGAGACACGCAGATTCCAATCTAAATAAGCTGTACCTGGGGGATATACCATATAGACCGTACCCGCTGGCTCTTTCTTTTTATTTATCTATTTTTTTTTATTACCTCATCGTTGTTCGCAACATTTTATGGCTCTGTTTTTAACATTATTCACGCCTACTTATTAAATTCATATTAAGCTTGAAAATAACATTTCTGTTACTCTTAATCGTCAGTCCATGAAAATTCTAAACTTTTCAATCGGAATAACAACAAAGAAGCTCTGAAAGCGATCTTTCGTATTCATCGTCGAACATTTTAATTCGAATGAAAAAAAAATCATCAAAAATAAAATCTATGCTTTCAATAAACGTTGCACGAAATCATTTTTCTCCGATCAATTCATCTATCCGATTTTCTTAATACCAAACCAATGATATAAGTATCGACACTAAGGAATCTCAATGGTCAAAAATACCAGCATGGTATACCGATATCCCGGAAGCGAGTATATCCCGGAAGCTCATACTAACATCGATATACGTCAAAGCCGTTCGTTGCATTGTTAAAAATGAATTCGATCGAATCGACAGCCACGTGGATAGTTATTTAACAAATCCGCAGATTTGCAATAATCTGAAGAGCTGAGGAATCGCTGAGGCCAAGCCTGACTGCCTGCCGGCCGAACGTGAATATTCCGATGGTCATTGACCTCGGGCCGGTCTTTGGCGCCGAACCCAAGGCTAGCCTGGCTCTCGTAAAGTGGGAGGTACGTGTATTTAGTTATAGAACGTTGTGCTCAGCGATTTCGGACAAAATCGTGCAACGATAGAATCGAACAGATCGTTCGATTAACGGGCCGAAGCGTTGCCCCTTCGCCTGATCGTGAGTCTCTTCGGGGCAGAAAAAGATGTCGGGCGTCAGAAAATCAATTGGACACGATTGATCACGTCATACGTACTCCGTTCCGAGGGAAGTACGATTCTAAAATATCCAAGGACCGTTAGGTATTCGTTAGAAGTCGTTTCGATCGTTTTGCAAATTTATTGCTCGTGACGGAAACATATAATTAGAAATTGAACGTATCAACCAGTCATCTTTGTTCGCGTTGGTTCTGCTAACTTCGATTTCAGAATGTATCCAATCATTTGTCAAGCTTTGGATATTTCACGAATTTCATTTATTTTTTGCGACACACGCCGAGAGATTTATCTAGAAGAATTTATTCTCGAAAGTCAATGGTAACAGGTCTCTGGGTTTGAGCGAGCTTGGATGTTTCGATGTTAGTTTTTTCCAGATACTTGTCATAAATTGTTGATTCTCAACCATCGTCGGATAACAGAGCACGCGTTGACGGTTGACGATCTTCGATCTCAGCTGCGATAAACCTACCGTCGACGATATTACCGGAAACGACCAAGAAGCGACGATCGATTTTAACCACGCGCAACCCCATCGCAATGACCTGGCGTCGCGCTATTGGCCGATCCTTCGCAAAGAACGATTTTGTCGTTTCTTTCGAAGATAAAAGTCTCTCTTCGCGATCTTTCGAACCGTACTTCGCGTATCCATTGCTTCGACATCTTTTCTTCCCAATCCTTCTTTCGGAGTTTCTTTCAACTCCGAGTCATTCGCGAAACATCCAATAAATCTCTTCTTTTTCACATTGGCATAAGCAAGTAAAATTTCAGTTCCATTCAACGATGCTACGGAACATGTTTCACTTCCTGTAGCTGAGAGACATTCTAGTACACCGTAATTGTTGTTTTCCTATTGTTGCCACGATCTTGGGTTTAAAGAATTGTGTAAACGCCATAAACGCCATCCTTCGAAATCCATTGTTTCCTGTTGTATCGTCGATTTTCCAGTTTTCACAGATTTTACCTTCTGTTGCGGGAGAGATAACGCAATTTCGTCGCATTTCGTGGTAAAAATATTTTCACCCAATCATCTTCTAGGAAACAGAATTTTGGTTGGCGTGAAACACGTATCCACGGTATCCTGCATCCACCCTTCCGGTTCGTAATCCGGTCCGACTTCTTGTCTCTTGATCCTCTTGCTCGCCTACTTAAACGACCGGGAGAATTATTCTCCCGCTGTAAATAATATCTTCCGCATTGTAATCCCAAGGACATGATTTTAACTAACGTTCTTCTCTCCACTCCCACGTGCATCGCTAAAAATAACGAAAAGCTTGCCTTTCTTCTCCCATCTTTGTCTCGTTAATCGTGTCTTTCGAAACTTGGATACGAAAATCTTGGGTTTTGTACTTAACTGTACTATCGTCTTCGATTTATCTGACACTTTTTAAATGTCATGTTTATCGTTTGAGATTAAAAATAGTGTATTGCTGTAGCAGATTTTAATAAGGAGATGACTCAATATAATGCATGGTACATTCCAAACGTCCAAAACCGTACGATTGAAAACGTTTTTCAATCGCTGAAGCGTGTCGAAGAAGTCGAGCGTGTCCAAGAAGTGATTCGTGGTGTTTTAGATGCACGGTAATTGTTCCATTGTAGGACGGGAATAAAAGCGATTTAACGTGCGAGGCGAAGGAAACGAGCTCCGAGATAAATGATACTTTGTAACGTAGATCCTACGATCCAACAGATATTGCTCGAATCGATCTTTGTTTTTCAATTTTTATTATTTGTCTTGCGACACCGTTTTAAATAGTTTCGACATAATCCACGAAGATAAACCGACGAAAATATATTTAAAAACCCATTTCTACGAAACAGAAGAATTCATTGTAATTCTATCATGAGCGTTCTATTTGATTGCGACACCTCATTAATATGCTTTTCCACGTCGCAAAGGCGATGACTTAACAAAAATACATTTAGTTGTGAAATACCCTTCACGTGAAAAATGCTTCACAGCGGCCATGGTAGCTAAAAGGTTGCAACATCAACTTTGTTCAGAGCTGTTGTTGCGCACTCTTGGTCCTTGATGTTTCACGTCCAGAGTCAAGAACCTCGAGGCTTTACTTCGACAATCGACCCTCGTCCATCGCGGTACTTCATCTTCCTTCGAATAAACGTAACCTCGGTGCGTCCAGGTGCGTCAACGTTCGTGTATACACGTCGTCGTACATAGGCGTAGGAGTCACTTAAATAGGCACCCTATTGTTTGTTAAGCGCGTACAGATATTTTTGATATCGTACACCGATCTCGAGTTTCTGCCGCGTTACACCGTGAACGCAACCGATTGTTGTATTTTTACCCATTGTCCGCTTTATGCTCCCTACAATGCTTAATTTCATTGATTGATGCTCGATGAGTTAGAGTCCTGCGTCGACACAAATACCCGCCTTGTGGTTTTTCTTTTTCTTTTATTACTGCTTGGAAATAATTTTATTTCTTCTACTTATCTCATTCTATTTGGAAATCATTTTATTTCTTTTACTTTTCCCTTTCTACTTGGAAATCATTTTATTTCTTCTATTTATCCCTTTCTACTTGGAAATCATTTTATTTCTTCTATTTATGCCTTTCTACTTAGAAATAATTTTATTTCTTCTATTTATTCCTTTCTATTTGGAAATAATTTTATTTCTTCTATTTATCCCTTTCTACTTAGAAATAATTTTATTTCTTCTATTTATCCCTTTCTACTTGGAAATCATTTTATTTCTCCTATTTTTCCCTTTCTACTTAGAAATAATTTTATTTCTCCTATTTATCCCTTTCTACTTGGAAATAATATTATTAATAAAAGACTTTTATTTTTCTAGAATTAACGCAACCTCAACCCTAGAACCACCAAAATACTCAAAATTACCAATTCCTAATTTCTTACAGAAGCTTTATAAATTTACCGCCGTACGTCGTCGGAGACTTTCTGCGACTGTCTGTAAAAAAATAGCGGTAAAGATTTGTCTCCTTTGCATTATGTATTTTTTCACTTAGCCTACATCTTGATTTCTTTGCTAAAAATATGTATACTTTAAAACATCGATGTAAAGCAAATTACTTCTATATATATCTACCTATTGCTACTTAGGAACGTATAACGACATATTTACAACACGTTCATTAATGGATTAATCAGTCAGCATCATTCCCGACGACTCGCGAGTTCACGCGAACGGAATTATTAATACGAGTCAGAATCGCGGATGGAAACTAAGTGACGCGATAAACGTGTAATTGAATTCATTAACGATGATCCTGTTGAATTAACAACCACAAAATCGATCCTGTATTTATTACGATAACTTGTAATTCTACCGTTATTCCAATTAGTCTCGTTTAAATAATCAAGATCTACTTTTCATTATCGGGCTGACAATTCCGCTGATAAAAATTCATAACTAAAACAGGAAGAGTTATCGCTAATGAACACTTGCTAAGTACTTGTTTCCTTTTTTCTCTTCTTTTAAACAGGAACTAGGATACGCGTTGTTTTACTTCCATTCAACGGTTATCAAGTCTTCGATCTTACGCGCAGATTCACTGGATAAATCAAAATGAAATTAAGATTTCCTGCGCCCGAGGCGTTTCTATTCGCGCTCTGTGATTGTTTGTAATCTAATTATGATACGTTGGAAGCTCGCAGGCTCGGAGACCTCTCCATTAAACTCGCTCCCGTGTAGCTACATGTTTACGATCGATGATGCACGTGGGCGTGCAACAGAATGAAAGTACCGGTTGCAGTTCGCAGCCAGCAAGGCGTGATGCATCAACAGAATGAACTTTAACCGAAGTTAAGAAAGCCAGCGACATTGAAACCTTTGATTCTCGAGATAATTCCAACTTTCAATTAATAAAAAACTTTGTAGACTTAACAGCAACGAACGGAAACTTGGAAATTACCAGAATGATAAATCAACACAAGAAACTTTAACTCAAACGACACCTTACAAAATTAAAAACTCGAAACAACCTGGAAATCGGTTACCACTTAAAACGGCTCGCGATAATAAAAACTTCAAAAAATCCAAACCTGACAATCGTTAAAAGATACACAAGACAGGTAATTAACATTAAAAAATAGAAAATAAAATTAACATTAAAATTAAACATTCAAAAATTCTGGTCTCAAAGCGGAGCTGAAGAATTGTTCAAAATCTACGAAACGACTCGAGCACAAATTAAACAAACCACGCCTCAAAATTTAATATCATTTCGAGATTCAAACTACCACATAAATCTGCAACATGATTTAAATTGATATCTATAAAATACATAAAACTTATATAAACACAGGAAGCTGAAACTTAGCTCCAAAAAAGACCAGAGGATCTTCTTAAAAATATTCATCTTAAAAAAGAAGACCTCAAAATGAACCTCAAAATACTATAACATACGGGAAGAAGAAAAAAGAAACAAAATTGTTGAAAACAAAAAATTGTCGAGTATCAAAACCTATCCCTAGGATGAAACAAAACCCAAGTCACGGAACAAAAATGGAGAACAAGCGAGCCGCATGGAGTCACCAATAAAAGGGTTACTCCCAGCCCCGTTGCCACCCTATCTGTGCATCAAGGTTCTCCGTGATTGCTTTGTGTGCGGTCGATCACACATGTGGGCGTACGATAGAATAAAGGTACCGGACGCGGGTTATACGAATACCGCGCGAGCGAGCAAACGAACGGCTTGCAACGGTAAAACGTAACCGTTGTGCCCCCGACTGCGAGAGGCCGTCGTGAGAGCGGGTTGGAGAGGGATCCCGATGATGTAAGAGAGAGGGACAGGAGGGCCGTTGGTGTGTATAGTAGGGGAAATCGACGATGTAACACTGCCACATAGCGGTACAGCATCCCCACCGTTCGTGAAATCATCCTCCGAAGTTCATGGACACTCGTAATTCGTGGCTATCGCACGTATGGAGTCGATGATTTTTCTATTTTTATTTTTTTTTTTCTTCTCGTTTCTTCTTTTTTCCTCCTTTTTTCATCTCATTCCCTCTTTCTCGTCTCGTTTCTTTCTTTTTGAATTTCTATGGAACACTGGGACCGGTATTATCGAGCAATAGCCCCCAGAACCGGTACTCCATGCCGGTAATCTTATCTATTAAAGCAGTCAATACATTGACGACTCGTTTTGTTCTATTAGCGGAAACGAGTCGTCGTGCATCGTGGTCTTTGATCACGATGAATCATGCGTTTTTAGCGGGACACTTCATCTCCGATGCGTAGGAAGTAATGGCGTCGCGACGTTACGAAGGGTCGATTCTTGAAATCGTTGAATCGATTTGGTTCACCTTGGAATCGTTTTACTGTCAGGAATTCATTAGGGATGTTTATCTTTCTTGATTTGTCTGAGCGATATTTGAAGTATTTTTTGATTTAATAAGTTAATTTGTCATTTCGATGTCATTAGAAGTCATTTCGATGTTTGTATACTGATACATACCGATGCTGTTTTTAAAGAAACATTAAAAATAGTGTAAGTGATCTTAACTCTTTCCTTATTAATAATTATGCTAGGAACGATGGTGTAAATATTGCCGACGCTAATCTAAAGGCGATGCGGAAAATGAGCGGCCGTCAAAGTGTTAAATGTTACATATTTAATACATTTCTATCGTTTCTTTCATTTTTATTTTTTTCTCGGTTTTGTAGTCTGTTTAATAGTTGTAGATTTTAATCTGTAGCCCCAATTTTGTCTGCTTATTGGAGAAAAATTTACGACCGATTACAGTTTTTCGCTTTGATTTAAAAATTTTTTAACTAATAATTCCAANGTTACATATTTAATACATTTCTATCGTTTCTTTCATTTTTATTTTTTTCTCGGTTTTGTAGTCTGTTTAATAGTTGTAGATTTTAATCTGTAGCCCCAATTTTGTCTGCTTATTGGAGAAAAATTTACGACCGATTACAGTTTTTCGCTTTGATTTAAAAATTTTTTAACTAATAATTCCAATAGACGGATCGTGGTGTCGCTACAGTAATACAGTAATCAAATTTAACAGTGCAGTGATAACTAAAGAAAATTAATTTTTTTAAATATAGATACATCGGTTTGTAACTTTTAAATCACACGGTCCCGTAGAGGGTTAAACTCTGATTTTAGAAAGAAATTGTTCCTCAAGAGTTTAACACATTTAAAACGAAATTTTGATAAGTTCCGTTTGTCGGCAACGTATTCCTCCATTTTGTTCGATCGTAAAGCTACCGAGCGGCGCATAATAAATAGTAGGAACGATCATTGGAAACTAGTTCTCTCTTTTCCTCCCTTTCGGCTCTATGCGTTATAACCAATAGCTCGAGAACCGCCATTTTATGGTAAAGGTACTATACATTAAGTGGCTCATGGAACGATTATTTGTTTCCTCTTACTATCTCTGATTTATATCGGTTCTCGCGTAAATGGAGCTGTAAAACGCGTTCAAACACAGCCAGGACACGAGAGCAACTATACTAATCGCACGCGTACAATAGAAAATAATCGTTCGCAAAATTTCGATTTCAATGCTGCTTAACAGTGAACTTAAACGCATAGGTAAAATAAATTCTCAACGAGTGGTAAAAAATTGAAACGTTACAAGCGGACCGTGGATTTTTATGCATTTATGGAAAATTTGAGGGTAAATAATGATAAGCAAAATTACATAAATAAATCCAAAATACTCATAAAGTTCAGCAAACAAAACAATTGCCAATCTAGCTTCCACTTTTTTAATTATATTCATAAAAATATGAATCTGCATGGAAATTCGGTCTAATTATATACAACAAGATGTAACAGAAATTAATATTCCTTTACGATTACTAAAAAAAAAGATATCAGAACAATTTATATTTTCAATTTGCTATCAGTTGTAAAAAATTTAAACGTTACGACCAACCAGACGTAACAAAGAGTTATATAAAATTGCTTTATAATTGCTAAAAAAAAGATGCCAAAAAAATTGAAATATTAAGTCTGTTATGACTTCTATGGAAAAGGTTAGCGAAAATGGGAGAAATTTCGATCGAATAGAGTAAACTGTATAGAAAGCGAACTATGCAAAACGATAAAGGCGAAACCACAGCTGAGAGTGTTGCAACGTGTAATTTCGGACATGGCCTGATATTATTGATGAGTTCAATTCTTCGAATCGATCAGGAATAATATCCCAACGGTGCGGGATACGGTGTGACTAGACGGGGTGAGGGGAAATTACGACGCCCACGGCAATCAACGGTACATTGCACTCGCTGGTAATGCCTTGCACTGCGTAAGCACATATAACAATATATGTTAAATAACAGGTTTACGTATAAACAAGCAGAGTTCGGCAATCGAAGTGTACGTAGCGGCGTCGAAAATTCACTCGGAGCGACCGAACGGAGAAGAAATATTTGATTGCATGTCCAGTTATTCGCGTTATTTTCACGCAACAAGCACGCAGAACACGCTATCAAATTTGCATTTTACGTAAAAGATTGAGTAAAGTCCAATTATATCGCGACAACCGTAAAAGAAATAATTTCGAAATGTCCTGTTACAGAAACGATTAAAAATTCAATCCTAAAGCTACCGAAACGATCAAAATCACCGATTCCTGATTTTTCATAAAAATTTTATAAATTTAATACCGTACCTTTACAAAAAAATTTCTTTCATTTTCCGTTAAAACGTTTTACTTCCTCCATACAAATAAGTATACCTCAATCGTAAGCAGGTCTAACATTACGGCCAATAAAAATGATAAATTAATTCAAATAACCACCAATATACTTTTAATTATACGTTTCCGAAATTTTTAACGTTCGATACGTTCGGATGGATAAGTGTTCGCCGAAAACATTCCAATTTCCCCGCGCAAACCTCGATCGGCGTTCAATTAAATAACTTATTGAACAAGCATCGCGGTCGGATTCAACTGTTTGTTTAAGATCTGGATTAATTAGTCTGGAGTGCAAATAAATAATTACGGAGCACGTTAATGCGCTTAACGAACGAGTTTCAATGTATCGATGCAGATGAATGTAACCAAGATGTATAACACCGCAATCCCTGTGTACAATTAATTAGAGTTTTCGGTCTTGTAATTACCGTGGGTTTCGATGCGGTACTCAGGCGTCGGTTGATACGCGTGTACACGGTTATTACTGTAGTATTATCTGCGATCGTGGAAAATCGCTGTGATTTTAGGATTAATACCCCCCTCAAAGCCTACGATTGTTCTCGGGCAAATTCAGGCAAAGGTGCAAACACACGGACACGTGTTGGAGTGTACACACCTTGGTACACATGGCACGGTTTAATGCACGCGCCATTTGCTTGTATTTATTCTACAAAATGGTTTAATCTACTCACCTTGTTTTGGCAGCCGCGATGACGAAGCGCTGGTGCTGGCTTATCCACGAAGTTTCTGCTCCTTTCATCGCTCTGGAAAATTAATAATAAAATATGTTATTACGAGAAAATCGATTGAAATTGGTAAACATTTGATATTGCGTTGAAATCTATCGCAGTTTATTTTGTAAAATTGAAAATTGAAAAATAAAATAGTGATTCAATTTTTTTCTCTAAGAAAGTGTATTTTAATTCCTTGTGATTTACGATCTTTCGATGTAGTATTAATCGGAGCCAGAAGTTGGACGGTGAACCATCTTTTATGCAATAAATTCAAATATCATTACTATTTATAAAGAAAAAAAAAAAAAAAAATACGAGGAAACATAAAATAAGAATATACAAATTCTTTATCCGCTTGATTATTCTGCTAAGTTAAACTAACATATCTTAGCCTTGCTGTTCCACGGTAAAATTAATCTGTATTTTTTAAACACTTTGTACACGTAATACCACGTCATTACTAGCAAACTATGACAAAATAAAGTCGTGATAAAAACCGAAAAATATAATAAATCATTTAAACTGTCAACCGCTTAACATGAAATACACGAAAAAAAATGAATTAAAACAACGATCGATTATTCAGCCTTCAACTACTCAAATATTAATTCAAGTGACATTTGTTGACCAACCATGGGACCAAATAATGGATGTATCCACCGATATCTTAATGAAGCTTTGATTATTTGCGAATACATCCCTTAATGCCCGGCAAAGGGTTAATAGAAGATATTCAAAAGATTTTCTAGTGCTTAGTGCCGCCAGTGGGCGGAGAACAGAATTCAAACGCGAACAGAAGCGAAAGGTAAAGCAGTTCGAAACCTAGCAAGTAGATACAGGATCTTCATGATCAGCCGCTGATAACTTACAGATGCAAGAGTTACATTGTTTTAAAATAAAAATATCCTTCGCGAATTAAACCAAGCTTATAGAATATCGATCAAATAAAATCATTAAAAATTCTAAATTATTATCTAACCTATTAGCTGCAGTAAAAAAATATAAAATAGACGAGCGTAGAAATGAAACGATTTAAGGGTTGCGTTCCAGCATCAACCAGATTCAATTAAACTTTACGAAAGAAAAAACATACTTCACGAAGTTGCAATCGCGATTAACCGACCACAATCTGTAAACATGTTATTCGAAGATTGAGTCTTTTATGGTTCGCTTGTCAGTTTTGATATCTGAGAAGGGCAACAGCCGTATACTCGGCATCGGCAAATTAAACAAGATTCGGTGGAAATTTTACGCTGGCAAGTATTTTGTTGCTGAAAAACCAACGATGGGGGGCGTCAACTAAGGAGCGCGTAAAATGGAAAAGCACCAGGTGAATGTTCCCGGCTGTCGTAAAATTTAATTTGCCGGATTTTGACATGCGTATACACAACTGTGATAACAGGTGTTTCTGTGAAATAAATAAATCAACTCACGCTTTAACGTATATATGTTGTGTTGGAGATATTAAATAACGTGTGAAAATATATTGACAGGGATTGCTTGACTTAACTTACTCAAGCTGGCGCAATCTTGTGAAATAAGAAAGTTAATTTATGAAAGCTGATACATCGAAGGGAACAAAGTGTTAATTTGTTTTAGGAGAATCTCTTATCCATCCATTGTTCCTCTGGAAACAGCATCTTTGATTCGTAAGGACGAAAGGATTGAAAATATGTGTGATAGTTCGTTCTAAATTATGTTTAATTAACCAGCTACAACC
>SMSQ01001690.1:66493-84365 GCA_019453375.1 Ctenoplectra terminalis | reverse complement strand
ATATATATATATATATATATATATATATATCTTGATTGTTTAATTCAGTTTATACCAATTTATTTAGTAATCCTGACAACCTTAGTCCACTACAGAATAAAATATTGAATACGTATGATTAAAAATGGTAACTATACATATTTCATGGATCATTCAAAATTATTTAATTCTAAAATCTGGAACTCCTAAGGAATCGTTCAGTCTTTCGTTCTTCACTACTCGTTCTTTAACACTAGAACTACCAAAGTGGTCAAAATGATCCATTCGTGATTTTTTACAGCAATTTTATAAATTTACCATGGCATCTCAGAGGCAATTTTCCGTGATTTTCTGTTAAAAAAGTATATAAAGCTTTGTTTCCCTTGCATTGTATATTTTTTTATACACCGTTCATTATGATTTTTTCTGCAGAAATAAGTATACTATAATCGTCGGTAGTTCCAGTGTTAACACATTGAGGACGGGTGACGAGATTTCTCGTGTTTTGTATTTCAGATCTTGAAAAGGTGAGAATAGGAAACGACGATATATGAAAGGTTGCTTTTAAAAAGTTATTCGTTTGTTCAAATTTTAAATTAAGAGCTATGTTTCGAATACAATTTATTTTCGAAAGTATGTAACCAAGAATTTATTCGATCGCAACTTTATTCCCTAGTAAGTTCTACAGAAACAAGGTCCCGTCGTCAATGTGTTAATTAAACGCGAGTAACGCCTTATTCTTCGAAAATGCTACTACCGTTCCATTTGTATGAAATTATTTTACACGGTTATTCCTAGAACACCGTGCAAATTCTAATCATTGTTCTTCTGCAAGTAAAAAAAAAAAAAAAAAAAGAATATTCCAAAACAATCTACAACAGGTTGATTTTACATTCATACGTAAATGTATTCCCCTTTCAACACAACAAATTTCGTGTCCCATTCAAACGCTTGTAAAGCTTCGACATAGATTTACAACCACGAAGCTGCAGTAACGTTAAGAATCTCAACCTCCCTGTCCTTGCAAGGATCGAACCGAACAATTAACCGTTCGTAGTCAATGGCGCGTTCTCTGGAACGCCTTTATCCAGCATCCGTGGCAGACACATTGGCTACCATCGACGCATTCTCTCTCAGCGACATATTTATGAGCACTTCGTCAAGGTTCGAGTTTTCCTAGACCGGTCTTTCTTCCTCCTCGCGAGGCGTCCTCGTCGCCGGCACCTTCCTGACAATCATTGGGTGATCCTTCTTCATTTAACCGGGCTCTGCTTCTGGCCAGGGACAAAGCACGAACGCGAATCGCGAAGGAATTCACCTGGAAAGTAAAGGTTACACCAGCAGCAAATTGTCGTTGATTAATCGCGCGTTTCGCGTGAAAGGCGTTTTGTCGTGACCGGACGCGCGAGCTTTCATGCATCGCTCTCCGATTGTGAGACGAAGAGGTCGCGTTCGGTCGATGATGAACGAGGAAGAGCAACGCGACGATACTGTGCAATAGAAAGCTCGCATTGTCTAGTAACGTCTAGTGACATTTTCAATTGTGCAATGTAGATGTTACTCCGAAACGATCAAGGGATCGTACGATGCAGACTGATTTATTCCGTTTGTTCCATTTCCTAACCATCGAGACACTCTACTAAAAGCAAAAAAAGGAAAAGGAAAGGAAAAGGAAAGGAAAAGGAAAAGAAAAAGGGAAAGAAAAGGAAAGGAAAAGGGAAGGAAAAGGAAAGGAAAAGGAAAAGGAAAGGAAAAGGGAAGGAAAAGGGAAGGAAAAGGAAAGGAAAAGGAAAGGAAAAGGGAAGGAAAAGGAAAGGAAAAGGAAAGGAAAAGGAAAGGAAAAAGAAAGGAAAAGGAAAGGAAAAGGAAAGGAATAGGGAAGGAAAAGGAAGAGGAAAGGAAAAGAGCTCCATCGCACAACTTGAAAGCCTCTAAATCCTCTAAAACCCTCTCTTTACACCATTATCAGCAATTCACGCTGTCCTCGCTCGTATACCCATAATCCCCTATACCATCCATCCACCGTCTATCATCATCTTCTAGCCACATGCGCGCTTGTGCGAGTGCTTCACCTTTAAACCTCTCAGATTAGCGATTCACGGCGACGGTTCGAGCCTTGGGTCTTTTAATAGGTTGTACGTCTTCGTAAGCGTAGAATTACGCGGATTATTGCCGCGGCTAATGTCAGGTGTGAATGTCAGGCGAAACACGCGAAAGCCCATGGTACGGCTTTTCCACCGCAACAGTGAGAGCGCGCGCTTCGTATGCAAACGGGGGGAAGCCACGCGCTGCGCCACGTGCGTGCAATTACGCTTCAAACTCATATGATTTAATCGTTCGTGTGCACACGCGACGTTCGTGTTGCTATTTTATTCGTGCGTCGACTACGATTTCCCTTGGTGGAAAGTACTGTGGGGGGATGAGAAGTTTGCGGATTCGCAAGGTGAAAAATCACAGGTGCGAGGGGATTCGTACGCTCGCGGCACCCATGGAGGATAACAGTGACGCCCAAATTTAGAAAGTTCATCAGTATCGGTTGGGTAGTTCGCTATCTAAATTAGGGGGTCATTGTTATTCTTTTTCTACCTTTTTTCCTTCTTTTTTTAACGTAGAGGAAATCATAGTAGATACTCCGATTCCTGTGGGAAAAATCTGCGTAGCGTGGGATTTTTGCTTTCTAAAAACCTCTACGGTGGCTTTAGCGCTGTCGCGTTAACTCGCTGTAGTCTACTTACTTCTACGCGAACCCCGCTACTTGTAGGATGTATTCGGTTGCAAAGTTGATTTTGATCTGAAATTCTCTTTGAATTACTTTCACAGCACATAGTCTAAAAGAAAGTTGACCAAAATCGGCGTGGCGTTTAACGTGTTAAAAGAAATCTGTAGAAAAATCGAATGCTTCTAATAAATGTTAGAGAGATAAGAGATTAATATTCCTTCTATTGGATGGCATTGATATCAATTTTTCGTTGCCATGCGTTTAACAAATATTTACTTGACAAAGTTAAGTTAGTTCTCTCTGTCATCGCGTTCTCGTTATTTCGTCCTATTTCAATGTAATTCATTTATTATACAAAAAGTGTTCTTTTCGATCCTCAACCTCCAACGATAAAAATAGTATAGATCAATTTTAAAAACTATACTTTGAATTAGTATCATACCACGCAGTTTAACGGAAAGTCGATCAAAATTCGTCTTTGGCAGGGTGTCATGCATTTCCAAGACGAGTATACTCGTCCTACTTTAAATATGTTATAACACGCAGGCTTTTGAATTAGTAAATTTTTTCTGGCCACAAGCATAAATATAGAAACGTAAAAAAGTTGAAAAAATACTACAAATAAAATTTTTTACAAAAATTATACTTTATTTCTTATTTAAAGAGAATGATCTTTTAGAAAAAATATAAATGGCAATGGGAATGACTTCATATAATTTAGGCTTGGCAGCGAATGGGTTAAAGTAGAAAATTTGTGTGACAACGAGGTGTGTATAATCAATCTTCTGGTATTGTATAACAAACCTTCTGGTATAACCAATCGAACCCGCATTGGTTTCAAAGGAAATCTTTCCAGCTCTGCACAGTAGTCTTTCGTAAACTATCACCGGAAGTCGTGTTCACAAATCGGATATACGGAATCATATTTGTTTGGACTAGCATTAGTACGTCAACCCGAATCTTGACTCTTCTTGTTCGTCGTGCTTCTTTTTTTCTTCCTTTTTTTGTTTGTCGCGAACTTTATATTTGTTGACACCCACAGTTTGCGTGGAGTCGATTATTTGGCATCAAGGATGCCAACACGTTTTATAACAATAATATAAATGATATATTTAGTTCAGTTAGTACAAGTTCCACAGTTCAATAGTTCACAAGTTCCAGTTCTAGTTCTAATTCAATGTTCAATGTTCTTATCTCATCTCATCTCCAGTTCCTTCTCATGTTCTTCCTGTTCAATACTTTTGACAATTCTCTGACAATTCTATGGGAATGGTAAGTCCGAGGTGAGAATGTTTAGTCTGGAGTGATAGAGATGTGAATAAAGAGTGTTTGGGACAGTGTGATCGAAGTGCGAGAGACGAGTGTTTGGGCCGAGCGATAGAGGTGCGAGAGACGAGTGTTTGGGCCGAGCGATAGATGTGCGAGAGACGAGTGCTTGGGCCGAGAGATAGAGGTGCGAGAAAAGCGTATTTGGACCGAGTGACAGGGAATATCGCGTGACCGAAGAGTTTCTGGGAATGCCTGAGCAGAGTGAAAGAGATTGAGAATAGAAGAAGAGAGAATCAGGGAATAAATGAATGGAGAAAATGCGTAGAGGGGTTAGTCGGAGGTTAGTCGGAGGACAGTCGGAGAATAGTTAGAGAGAGTTGAGTCAGAGGAGAGTTGAGTAAAGGAGAGTCTAGAGAAGAGTTAGAGAGCGAACATTGTAAGAACGAGCATAGTAATTAGTTAATAAATAGTTATTGTTCTTAAGACAGTGTCCATTGTTGAGTATTTATAGAGACACCCGTCTGCAACCTAAAATCCCTACAATTCTTATGACAATTCTAATCTTAATGGTAACACTGACAGTTCTTAAATACTAAACACCCTCGTTAGGCGTGTCGTCGCCAAGAGGGTGGGAGGCTTGCTATGTCCAATCGGTTAAAAATTTTGGTGTCAAGAGAGGTGGTCAATGTCACGCCCTCAGAGTTCGTGCGTCAGTCCTAAGTCAGGTAGGTTCAGATGTGACGGTGTCAGAAGGTAGCAGTTGAAGTATACGTGCGTCAGTTCTTGGTAAGGATTAGGGTACGGCACTTTGCTATTGAGCAGAAATCGACGAACACCGAAGTATTGGCCAGTTTCTAGGTCGTCAACTAATAACATGCCAGATGTGGAAATGACCGTTCTCAAAAATAGCTAGGGTTCGTCCGTATCATAAATTAAGTCGTTAGCTGTCCTTAACAATATTGCTTCTGCAGATTTGTCAAATATTTCTCGAAGATTTAAATAATTTTTCTACTTTCCTTTTTTACCTTTTTCCCTTTACGGTGAAATGATTTTTTCCTACGGTCAGATGCTTGTAATTTTCTTTAATTATTGCCCTATGGTATAGTTCTCTACGGTTACTTCCTGCGACGACACAAGATGATGACATAACCGTACTCGTCGAGTCGTGTAGTCACTGGTACACGCTACTATTTGTTCTTTTTTCCGTTCTTCGGAAAGGGTACGCATAAACCGTGCGTGATCATAATTTCGGTGTAAACCGGGTATAAGCGCAGGAAGTGTCTGCCTCCGATTTCTATCATTAAGGGTAATTCTTCTGGCCGGCCAGATTTCTCTTGCCGTTATGATATTACTTATTGTTGAACCTGTTAATCCCGCCAGAAACTTACGAAGATCGTCTTCGAACAAAAACTGCAATTTTTAACTTAATTAATGGACGATATTCTATGTCGCGGTGCGGAGAAGCTGCTCGGTGTTGCGACTAACATCGCTGCGCTCCCACTAAACTAGTACCGGGAGGACTAGTTAACGATGTTGTGGATTGGTGAATGATGAGTTCACTGAACTTGTATATATATTATTTAATTTAGAAATACAAGTTTAGTTTTTGAGTTGTTTACAGCTTCTTCCGTATGTTAATTCTTGTTACAGCGTTTTTGATGGTAGAGTTTCGTCGTGTTTTTGGTGTTTCTGATGTGGTCTGATGTTTCTGATATTTCTAATGTTTCTTTTTATTGTGTTTAATGTTTCTGATATTTCTGACGTTTCTCATCATTGTTTCTAATGTTCCTGATATTTTTGATGTTTCTCATGATTGTTTCTAATGTTTCTGATATTTTTGATGTTTCTCGTGATTGTTTCTAATGTTTCGGATATTTCTGATGTTTCTCATGATTGTTTCTAATGTTTCTGATATTTCTAATGTTTCTCATCATTGTTTCTANACCTGTTAATCCCGCCAGAAACTTACGAAGATCGTCTTCGAACAAAAACTGCAATTTTTAACTTAATTAATGGACGATATTCTATGTCGCGGTGCGGAGAAGCTGCTCGGTGTTGCGACTAACATCGCTGCGCTCCCACTAAACTAGTACCGGGAGGACTAGTTAACGATGTTGTGGATTGGTGAATGATGAGTTCACTGAACTTGTATATATATTATTTAATTTAGAAATACAAGTTTAGTTTTTGAGTTGTTTACAGCTTCTTCCGTATGTTAATTCTTGTTACAGCGTTTTTGATGGTAGAGTTTCGTCGTGTTTTTGGTGTTTCTGATGTGGTCTGATGTTTCTGATATTTCTGATGTTTCTCATGATTGTTCCTAATGTTTCGGATATTTCTGATGTTTCTCATGATTGTTTCTAATGTTTCTGATATTTCTAATGTTTCTTTTTATTGTGTTTAATGTTTCTGATATTTCTAATGTTTCTTTTTATTGTGTTTAATGTTTCTGATATTTCTGACGTTTCTCATCATTGTTTCTAATGTTCCTGATATTTTTGATGTTTCTCATGATTGTTTCTAATGTTTCTGATATTTTTGATGTTTCTCGTGATTGTTTCTAATGTTTCGGATATTTCTGATGTTTCTCATGATTGTTTCTAATGTTTCGGATATTTCTGATATTTCTGATGTCTCTGATGATTGTTTCTAATGTTTCGGATATTTCTGACGTTTCTCATGATTGTTTCTAATGTTTCGGATATTTCTAATGTTTCTCATCATTGTTTCTAATGTTTCTGAAGTTTTTTTGTCGATTGTTATGATTGCTATGATTGTTATGATACGTCTAATTTTTATGTCCTAATTTATATCCTAAAATTCCTTATACTGTGTCTTGATCAGTGGAAGTTGGAAGGGAAAGGGCAAGAAGGAAACGAAAATGAAGCGTTCTAGTTGGTGATAGAAAAAAGTGAGGATGGAAGGAGTTTGAGATAACGGTAAAAATTGGAAAAACCCGGGAAGAAAGGAAAGGTGGTGAAAGTGATCAGACTGAGGAATTCGATATGCAATTTTATGATGGGTCCGAGTTTACGAGTTCGTGAATGCTGGTTGTTCGGCTACGAGACCGAACAATTAACACGTTCGCGGACGCGAATGCTATAGCATTAATTTTCACGATGATGCAGAATGACACGAATGCTGTAACATTCAAATCTTAAAGTCAGTTATTTTGAAGTTCTTTTTATATAACCTTAAGTTTTAATTTTATTATCAATTTTAAATTTCATTGTATACAACGATTAAAATATGATAATCTGACTACCCTTGTAAAATGTGTTTAATCAAATTTCGGATATCACAACCAATTTAAAAATAAAAACTACCTAAATATTAACACGTTCGCGGGCAGTAAAAGTTTCAGGTGCAAAAATTGACAGTGATTTTATTTGATCTTTCAGCAAAATTTGATTACGAAACATCTTTTCGAGACGTTATAACTCCGCTATAATTATCGATCTTTTAAAACGACGCGAATCGCCGGTAACAGTTCAAAGATCAACTTCCCAGTACCGGTCCTCGATCCCTTGCTCGAGATACGATCGATTAACGAACATTCGCATTTTCGCCGCACGCATTCCGTGCCACCACGCGCTTTCTCGTTCGATCCGTGGTTGCATAACGCCCGATGAAATACGTAATAATCCTCTCCGCACGATGCGAACCGATCAGGTATCGAGCGTAGCACGGAACACGTACTTATATTCCTTTGGGTCGGCATGCGAACGGACTCGTCGCTGACGGTTAACCGTTTTCATTGCTCGCCAGAGAGAATAGAGAAAGAACGGAATCTACTTTGAGGCTCGGAGGCTCGCACGAATGCCCACGCCCTTCCGACAGAACGATTTCCTATCGGACATGCAAACTCTGACTTACGTGTCAGCCGATGGACAGGTTTCAGCAATAAGGAAGCGAACGTTATGATCGATCTTTCAGTCCTGACAATGCACGTAGATTATTCCCGATGACCGTCTCCTCCCTTCTTTCTCTCGACTACGTTTCTCCTTCTTCTCTCCCTGTTAAGTTCAACCAACTGTACCTACACAGAGTCCCGGGAAGAAAAAAGTATCCCACTGAAATACAAAACTGAACAGGGCAGGCTTGCAACGTTAGCCGTTTCGATAAGACACATTAGATGATTATATTCAAGATTAATCGCGTATAACGCTACGATCGCGTCTCTCCTCGCGATCCAGCTAGATGATACCGCGAGCAGTGGTAGCCTGTTTCGTTTCTCTTGGCTCGTGGAACGGTTACGATTCATCGTGTTGCATTTATTTTCTCCTCCCGTTTCTTGTTGCTCGAACTTTTCGTTCGTTACCGTGGGAGAAACAGCTCGGAACTATGCGAAACGTAAAAATCGTTGAAAAACGCAATCGATAGGCGAGATAGCGAAAGCTCACGGTTTAATCGTTCGCGCCATCTCTGTGCGCCGGCGCAAACAGAGGGCGCTGTCAGGGGAAGCTCGGCCGCGCCTGTGCAGCTCGCAACGAGCTCGAAGAATTTTCGGCGCGCACCGAAATACTTGGCACGCTTGTCGCGGCAGGGGTCGTGGCGTGCGTTATCGAGATCGTGCTTGTCGATAATCTCGCGGAAAATGTGGCCTGACAGAGGGACTGGTCCTTTCGTTGGCCGTGTACAGTTATCGGACGCATCCTTGCGGGGATTCACCCGGGAGGATGCGCTTCCTTGACGTGCATTACCGTACTCGTGCGTCGCACCGTGGGCAAGAGTTGCGTCGAGCGCGTTCAGGAAGAGCCGCGGCCATGATGGTTACGTAACAGAAGTACAGAAGAGAACAGAAAAGAATAGAAGAGAACAGAAGAGAACAGAAAAGAATAGAAGAGAGCAGAAGAGAACAGAAGAGAACAGAAGAGAACAGAAGAGAACAGAAGAGAACAGAAGAGAACAGAAAAGAATAGAAGAGAACAGAAGAGAACAGAAAAGAACAGAAGAGAACAGAAGAGAAGAGAAAAGAACAGATAACAACAGAGAACAACAGAGAACAACAGAGAACAACAGAAAACATCAGAAAGCAATAGAAAACAACAGACAACAATACAGAACAACAGAAAACTCCAGAAAATAACAGAAAGCAACAGAAAACAATAGAGAACAACAGAAAACACCTGAAAACAGCAGAAAGCAACAGAAATGAACAGAAAACAACAAAGAACAATAGAGATCAACATAGAACTACGGAGAACAACAGAAAATACCACAAAACAGTAGAAAATAACAGAGAACATCAGAAAGCAACAGAAAACAACAGAGAAGAATAGCGAACGACAGAAAACAGCAGAAATCAACAGAAAACACCCTAGAAAACAGCAGAAAACACCAGAAAGCAATAGAAAACAATAGAAAATAACAAAGAACAACAGAAAATACCAGAAAACAGCAGAAAACAGCAGAAAGCAACAGAAAGCAACGGAAAACAGCAGAAAACAACGGAAAACACTAGAAAGCAACAGGAAACACCAGAAAATAACAGAGAAGAACAGAAAGAAGGGGTCGAGAGGAGAACTCGATGGAAAAACGCGTGCATCGCATTACGTAGCGGGAAACGCGTATTGCCACAGCGGAAACGTAATCGTACGCGCACGTTGATTCGCTCAAAGGACACTATCGCGTGTATATGGAGATATGTACCGTACATGGGATGACACGGTGCACGTGTATCGCTCCATGGTGCGGTGCGCGCGCGCACGCACTCGGTGGACACAACACGTGCGCATAACGTGAGAACTTTGTCTTCTTTTCGATCTCACCTCCCGTTTTAGTCGCGATTTCCTTGGGTGGACGCGATCCAGCGCGATGTAACAGGACTTTCGGGGACGACGGTATTTATGACAGTCCCGGGTAATGTGTTGCATAAAATGAAACGGAATTCCCGCGGGATTCGGTGTCGTTCTTGTGTCGTGCGCCATGTTCTACGCGTATATGGGGGTAATTGTTTTTACGCAAATTAGGGATCGTGTGTGTTTCGTGTCCTTATAGGAATGAGGTTGGATGCGAGATGTAGGTATACCATTTTTACAAATGTCTTCATACAAATGTCTTTCAGGTGGTATTTGTAATAATTTAAACATATTCATGAATATTGTAGGTGGTGCTTATCGAACCGAAGAACTTTTTATCATTTAACGCGACGTAGCTCGGAGAAGGTAAAGTTTTTTTTTTACGTATAAACGGTGTAACTGCGTTTAAAGTAATTACTGCAATTAAATCGCAAGTATTTTTTAAAAGCAGTTATGTAAAACTTATTCGAGTAAATTTGGTTACCGAGTAAAATTCGCTAAATGTATTCCGTCCTCGGTTTGTCGATACTGCAATTTAAGTTAAGGAACCGTCGCAAGTTGCGAAATGATATTAAATAAATTGCACAGACGTTGCGCAAGAATTAATTGCAAAGTGAAAAGCAAATCGTTGTAAGGAGAAACACAAATGTCAAACAGTTATTTATGCGACAATAATTCAAGCATTTTAATTAAAAGTATAAGAATGTCGCAAAATTCATGACATTACTTCGTAATTGGTTACGCGAATGAATATAAAACGCGTGTCCGCTGGAAAAATGAACTTTCTACCTTAATGATGCAATATAAGCTTGAATTTCTTTCGCAATTATTTTTGCAGTCGTAAAAAGTAACGTTTATTATTTTCATACTTTTCTTTTACCATAATACTTCTTGCTTCGATTCGAAATTAATTTCTTCAAATTTATTTTATTTAAACGAAATCTTTCAAGTTTGCCATTTACTATAAGTATCTACAAGAATGGCACAACTATTCAGGTTCCTGGATTTTGCATTACAATACTCACTGTTTCTTTGCTCGTCTTGCGTCTGTCGCGAAGCCGTCACTTCCGGTGACGTGAATTAAAACGGTACCGGTCCAAAGCACGAAAGTCGGACACGACCGAATCTTATTGTTGGCGAGTGACTATCGCATGATACAATATCCTGTTCGTGTACTCATTTGCGTTTTATTCAAGAAGACAATTGGTCAAGGTGCTATTTCGGGAAAGTTTCGAACAAAAGAGTAGTTTCGCAGGAAACGATAGAAGTATGTAATCGTTGTGTATTTCAGACAGTTTACGATTTTCTGAGAATTATATTTGCAAAATAGCAGAGTGCGTGCATATTCATAAAAATACTTTTTCTCTAAAAGATATTCAAGCATGAATATTCAACAAATTTTTTCACAGTCCACAATTATTTTCTTACTTAATTTCCAGTAGTTACGTATTCTTGTTATTCAAATTTTTGCGATATTTTATACGCGCGAACGCGTATAATATTAATACTTATCATCGGGTGTTTTCTAGGGACACTAATTTATACGCTAACTCTTCACTTTTTTTTATAAATATATACGACTACTTATTTCTTTTCGAACAAAAAAAATAGTTACATAAGTTTAAAAAATATTCATCTCGTTAAGTAACATTTATGAATCGAGTTGTAAGCGGTTTACAAGATTCGAAAAGGTCGTCGAGTTTACAAAGATCACTCGATCTCGTAAATTTATTTCAATTTTAAACACGACTCCTTTTGCAGCGTAATCTCTTCATAAAAGTGATTTAATGTTGCATTTTATTTTATTTTATTTTTTTTATTTTGAATGTCGCATTTTCGTTTCGGTGGAACCGACGTTAAAGTTCTTTTTAAATCTTTTTAAATATTTTTGTAAGTATAATTCGAGAGAATAGCAATGTGTTAAGGCCTCGGAACGCTGTCTCGTTTCTCCTCGCAGAGCATGTTCATCCAAGATCTCTGTAACAAATATTCCGATCATTTATTCCTGTTCCGCGTACTGTCATCCAGTCCCATTACAATTTCATGCTTTTAAGACAAATGGAGATATTTAGGTCGTTCGCCACGTAGGTGTAGCAGGCTGCATCAGCCGAGAGTATGTTCGTTCAGAACGGAGAGGTAGCCGCCTAAAGGTTTGGTTAACGCGATCGTTCCGTCAAGGACAAGGTGGAAATGAGGTAGTTTGTATTCTTCGACAATCTCGTGCATGCGTCAGCTACCCTTTTTCGAAACAAAACGGCGAAAAGCATCAACCTCGAGCCTCTCTCTTGTACATCCTTCTCTTGAATATCTCTTCTCAAGTTCTTCCTTTCTGATTCTTTGTCTCTCGACTTACGATATCCGCTTCGCTTGGATCACGACCAAAGGGTCCAATTGTTTATAGGACAATTGGAATTCAAATTTTGGCGATCAAGTTCTAAAATGTAAAGCAAGGTGAATAATTTCATGCGCGTTATAAGGTTTTAGGATGAATTGTAGAGGGTTTGCGGGAAACGATTTTCAAGATGCTTGGGGAATATCGTTCGGTTTCAAGAAGAGCAATTTTGGGGGTTTGCAATTTTTCTTAAGATAGAAATTTGTAAATTTGTGAATAGGATATTCTTAGCTCGCTTTTGGTACCTTCTTCTGGGAATTTAATTATTCATAATTAATAATAGCAATTGGTAGGTGAAAATTACAGTTTCTAAAATATCTATTGATATAGGTCGCTCCAATATTCATCTACAATTCCAAAAATTTCTTCCAATATTAAAACACACCCCTAACAATTCCCCAAAACTCATCCTAATACTAAGTTACATCTACATTGAAACACAAACATATCATACTAAAAGATACAACCAGTATATATCTTTTTCATACAAATAAACTCAGTTGTCTATTTACTTATTAAGAACTCCAAAAATTTCTTTCAATATTAAAACACACCCCTAACAATTCCCCAAAACTCATCCTAATACTAAGTTACATCTACATTGAAACACAAACATATCATACTAAAAGATACAACCAGTATATATCTTTTTCATACAAATAAACTCAGTTGTCTATTTACTTATTAAGAACTCCAAAAATTTCTTTCAATATTAAAACACACCCCTAACAATTTTCGAAATCCATCCAAATACTCATCTACCTCTACGTTAAGACACAAACATATCATACCAAAAGATACAACCAACGTGTATCTTTCTCACAGAAATACAATCAGCTGTCTATTTATATATTACCTTCATCCTTTACACAATTTTAAAAATTTCTTCCAGTATTGAAACATATCCCTAACAATTCCTAAAAACCCATTCCAATACTCAGTTACCTCTACGTTAAGACACAAACATATCGTACCGAAAGATACAACCAACACGTATCTTTCTCCCAGAAATACAATCAGCTCCCCATTTATATATTAACTTCCTCTTTCACATAATTCCAAAAATTTTTTCCAATATTAAATTCGATACTCTACATATAGAAGCAAAGAATNCACACCCCTAACAATTTTCGAAATCCATCCAAATACTCATCTATCTCTACGTTCAAACACAAACATATACTAAAAAATACAACCAGCATATATCTTTTTCACAGAAATACAATCAGCTGCTTATTTACTTCTTAACAATTCAAAAAATTTCTTCCAATATTAAAACACACCTTTAACAATTTTTAAAACTCACCCGAATACTCATCTAGCTCCAGATTCAAACACAAACATATCATACCAAACGATACAACCAGCATATATCTTTTTCATACAAATACACTCAGCTGCCTATTTATTTATAAACAATTCCAAAAATTTCTTCCAATATTAAAAAACACCCCTAACAATTTTCGAAATCCATCCAAATACTCATCTACCTCTACGTTAAGACACAAACATATCATACCAAAAGATACAACCAACGTGTATCTTTCTCACAGAAATACAATCAGCTGTCTATTTATATATTACCTTCATCCTTTACACAATTTTAAAAATTTCTTCCAGTATTGAAACATATCCCTAACAATTCCTAAAAACCCATTCCAATACTCAGTTACCTCTACGTTAAGACACAAACATATCGTACCGAAAGATACAACCAACACGTATCTTTCTCCCAGAAATACAATCAGCTCCCCATTTATATATTAACTTCCTCTTTCACATAATTCCAAAAATTTTTTCCAATATTAAATTCGATACTCTACATATAGAAGCAAAGAATAAAACCTCGTTCACAACAGTAATACTGTAATAAATATTCCAAAGACGTAACAACTCTCGCTTTCGACCGTTTCTCCCAAACCGTTCCCCTCGTCTCTCTTCTTCAGGCTACTCCACTTTCGAACTAGAAGTATGTGTACCCATATGTCCCTGTTTCAAAATAAGATCGAAGTCATGTAGTACATCGACAGGCTTTTACGAGCGTCCTCGAGAACTGTCGCCGGTCGGAGTAATTTTTCTTGTTACCGTCGAAAGGTCGATCGCGACACAATGGCCAAATGGCAGGGTCCCGTCGTTGTCGTCGAGGACTTACGTAATTTTTTGTCGGTTCATTCACGGTGCCGCTTAATATCGAGCAGCTTGTCCCTGCGCCGACGCACCGGAAATGTTGTAACGTGGGATGACGCCGATGGATAACCTTGTTGCCATCATTATGCGGTGACTCGAGATGGCTGCACGCTGTTTGCTTACCGTCTCTCATTGTCCATCGTTGCTGGCACTGAATGGAAGGCAGTTTAAATAATACCCGAGCCGTCGCTCGTCTACTCATTAATCATCCGCCGGAAGAATTGCACGGAGATTTGTTTATAATTATGTTACTGAATATTGGCAACTTGACGTTGTTTGGTTCCGACTGGTAGGTGTGTTTGGACTAGCTTCTGTTGAATTGGCAGAAAAATTGTTCGGTTTTGAAATTGAGTTTGTTAAGGTAGGATTGTTCGCGTGGCAGAAATTTTTTTGAGGTTTTTAGCAATAGGTTTGGCAAGATTTTATAATTGTGATTAGTGAGTTCTATTATTTGTTGCGTGGATTTAATGACTTTGGTATAATTATTTAGTTATTGGCTCGCTTTTGTTAAGGTTTAGAAACAGTATGTACTAGCTGCATTCATTGTTAGAAGTATGTTGAATTAGATAGTCAATGATCGTATCAATTAGCGATTACTATACGATTATAGAACAAACTTATAAAATTACTATAAGATTACATCCTTTTCGCATATATACACTCAGCTGTTTCTTTAATTATTAATTTCATCCTTTAGGCAATTAAAAAAATTTCTTCCAGTATTGAAACACATCTCTAACTATTCCTAAAATCCCATCCCACTACGCACTTACCTCTACGTTGAAACACAAACATATCATATCAAAAGATACAACTAACATGTATATTTTTGATACAAATATACCCAAGTATACACAATTTTAAAAATTTCTCTCTATATTAAATACACACCTTTAACAATTCCCCAAAACTCATCTGGGTACTCAGTTACCTCTACGTTGAAACACAAACATATCATACCAAAAGATACAACCAACACGTATCTTTTTCACAGCAATACAATCAGCTGCCTATTTACATATTAACTTCTCCCTTTAGACAATTTCAAAAATTTCTTCCAATATTGAAACATACCCCTAACAGTTCCCCAAAACTCATCCCAATATATCGCTACACTCTACGTTCAAACGCAAACATATCATACCAAAAGATACAACCAACACGTATCTTTTTCATACAAATCTACCCACCTACCTATTTACATATTAACCCTTTGCACTCTCATGTCGAGCTGGACTCGACATTCCGCTTTGCCCCATTTCTTTCAGTTTTAACGTACGAAACATATTTCTTTATGTGAAAATTAAATTTTATAGAAATTTATCAATGTAGATATGTTACATATTACAAAAATATGACCAACAAGGCAAATTTAGTAAGCTTTCGAAAATATTTTATTAAGTACGACTCAGTGGAGATAAAATATTAGCCAAGGGTTAACTTTTCTCTTTACAGAATCCCAAAAATTTCCAATATTGAAACGCACCCCTAATAATTCCCCAAAACTCGTGCCAATATTCAGCTACCCTCTACGTTCAAACGCAAACATATCACACCGAAAGATACAACCAACATGTATCTTTTTCATACAAATCTACCCAGCTACCTATTTACATATTAACCCTTTGCACTCTCGTGTCGAGCTGGACTCGACATTCCACTTTGCCACAATTTTAACGTACGAAACGTATTCTTTTATGTTAAAATTAAATTTTATAAGAATTTATCAATATAGATACGTTACCGATTACAAAAATATGATCATCAAGGCAAATTTAGTAAGCTTTCGAAAATATTTGATTAAATACGACCCAGTGGAGTTAAAATATTAGCCAAGGGTTAACTTTTCTCTTTATAGAATCCCAAAAATTTCCAATATTGAAACGCACCCCTAACAATTCCCCAAAACTCATCCCAATACTCACCTACCCCTATATTCGAACACAAACAGAGTATACCAATTTTCACAAAAACAAACCCTGATACACAGTACATTTACCCAGGAAGTAAGTAACACCAATCTAATCAAACTCACCCAGGAGTCCTCGACTCCATCGTTCGACCAGTGGAATATCTATCGCTTCGGCATCGTTCGGTATCCGGGGTATAGAATATTTAATTATCCCTGTGATACACATTCCGTCATGAACGATCGGGTTTCATTTAGCGGAGTTACGTTAACTATTGCAAAGGTGCGCGCACGTGTGTGTAGGCGTTATCGATCGAGCCCTCCGGGTGTCGGTGCTTTTTATGGCGGCTATTACTCCGACCGTATTTCATTCGGCGTATTTGCGGTTGTCGTTGATAAACGATACAGTTGTATTAACCCCCTTAAAGTACGACGAGACTCGGGCTTCTCGTCGCTGCTCGATGCAGCAATATTAATAACTGGCTGCACCATTGCGGCGTGGTCAGACGCGTAACTATTGCGTAACACAGAAACGAAAGCGGGCAAAACGTTGGCAAATGTAGCGTCTGGTAGCCTTTGTAATTTCAGGGGTACGACGATTTTTATTGTACCTCCTTGCTGCGTTCGCAGCGGAGTTACAGAGACCGTTGCGAGGTTGGTGATTATTTATGCAAGTTGGGATTGGTTCGTTGGAATCGAGTGGTAAATATAGTGATCGTTCTTGCATCAGAAAGAGGAGGATACGTGTAGTTTCTAGGGTTGTGACAGTGCTAGGATTTTTTTTTATTCATTATTAGACTGTGGATTATTATGCAAATTCATGTTTTTGAGAATATATCGAGCATTGCAGACGAGTGACGAAATTTCTCGTATTTTGTATTTTATATCTTGAAAGGATGAAGATAGCAAACGATTTTATATCTTGAAAGGATAAAGATAGCAAACGATTTTATATCTTGAAAGGATAAAGATAGCAAACGATTTTATATCTTGAAAGGATAAAGATAGCAAACGATTTTATATCTTGAAAGGATAAAGATAGCAAACGATTTTATATCTTGAAAGGATAAAAATAGCAAACGTAGAAGTTACTTTTAAAAGTTATCTTTTTAGCTCAAAGTTTAAATTGAGATATATGTTTGGAATCCAAATTATTTGCAAAAGTATGCGAGCAAGTCCATAGAGAACTAGAATTTTTTAAACACATAAATCTACTAAATTCAGTATAAGCAAAATGTATATCTCACTTTCGGAAACATTGTAACATTGCAATAGCCACTCATGTATCGTTTAGTGGTCACTAATGACTTCAATGTTAATGTGACCACTCTAAAATAAATTCTTAATAAAAAAAAAATTTATCTACCAGGGAAGTAAAGGGTAGTTTTCTTTGGCATAAAGAACGAAGTGGAAGGTTTGTCTTTTTTTTTTTTTAGTAAACTCTAACTTCATGATTTTGTTTTGTATTATAAGTAAAAGTTGCTGTTATCCAATGATTCAGTCGGCAGAAATGTAACACAGTTGGAAAATGCAATAAGATCAAATTTGATGCAACCATGGAAATAAAAAAAAAAACTCAATCCAATTAAAATGTATTATTTTCTGTTAATTTTTAA